>VZTU01028996.1:53719-65418 GCA_013400835.1 Zapornia atra
GCCGCGGGCTCGGCGGCCGTTGGCGGGCGCGCCGGCGGGGAGCAGCATTCGCTCGGGGACTGGCCGGAGGGCGGCCGGCGGCCTGCCTGGCCCTGCCCGAGCCTGGGTCCGGGAGCGCGGGCAGCCTCACTGCTCCGCGGGCAGCAGCGGGGGGTGGCTGTAGGAGTAAGCGGAACAGGCGGCCACGGGGCGCCGGCGCCTCTGTCGTCGCCTGGGCTCGGCGCCGCTTGGCGGCGCGGGGCACCGCCGCGTGAAGCCGTAATCCCTGGATCGGTATTAATTTGGCTCTGGGTGCAAGCTCGGTGGTTGAGATGGAACTCTCAACCACGCGGCGACTGGGAGCTTCGCCGTACTTGGCGCGTTGAGCCCCAAAGCAGTGATGCCTCCCTCGCACGCGGAACGTGCATCTGTACGTGGGAAGCAGTTAGCCCCGTCTTTTTTGGACTGGGAGTGTGTGCTGGGAATGTTACTTCACATCTCTTAGTTTGCCGTTATCCCCCTCTGCAAAGCGAAATTCCACTTTGGAAGTTAAAATACTTAGGGTGGGCTCTTGATGAGAGCCTGTGTTCATAGTTATGATGTTAGATAAGGCAGAGACTTAGACTGTACTATGTAATTGGAGTCATGTGTATTTCCTTACTCAGAACTGAAGTTTTGCCCGCAGGGCAGATGGAGACCTCAACCTTCAGAGCAACTGAAGGTGCCAAGTCCACTGAGAAAACGCTCAGCTGCCACTCTGTAAAGCTTTCTGATGCATTGGTAGTAGAAAGCTCAGATGGGTAGCACCAGCTTTTTTCAATGTCAGTTTAAATGAACGTGAACACAAGTTTTTAACCGGCACATTTAAACTGCTAGAAAGCAGCTGCGCTTCTACTGCCATTTATCTGACATGAAAGTACATAAATATTTACATGGCAATATTAAAGCTCTCAGTTTTCTGGGTTTAAATACTGAATCAGGCTGATTTTTGATATCACATCTATCATTAGTGACAAGGAACAGATTCAGCTCAATGTTGTTTTGCTGTAAACTTGTGAGTTAAGACTTTTTCAGATCTCAAAGTCGTGATACCTATAGATAGCTGAATTCGAAACTTAGTAGTAAAACCCAAGATTTCCCACTACAATGGTTTATCTCATGATGAAAAGACTTGATACTCTGCTTGTTTTCATCCACTGAAGATTGTGTTCACTTTATGTGATAGAGGAAAAATGAGGGATTTAATTAATGGAAATCCTTAAACCTGTTGTTTTGTGTCAGCTCAGTTTCCTAGATGGTCCTAATCTGGTAGGAAATTTGTCACTTCCCATTATGTAGCATGGGTCTTGAGTGTTCTGCTCTGTTATCGTATAGGTTTAAATTTTTTAACTTTTTTTTTTTAGTGATCAATAAAAGGTTTTTTTGTGAACCCTGGTCTTTGTGGTATGTTTTGCATAGAGAATTCCTGTGTTACGGGTGCAGAATATAGCAACTCAGTATGTATTGTAAACTCTGAAAAGAGCAGGAATTTAATGTAGGATCACATTTATAAATACGGTTGGACTATTTGAGAAGTACAAATTAGATGATTTGGGGGAAAGCACAGTAATTCCTGGAACTTTGGGCTTTGAGGCTTTTTCACGGTCATGCCTGATGGCTGGAATATACCGCTGTTCCAAATACGTATTTTTGCCATTCCTGGATTGCCTTATATTAACTCACATGGAAGAGCTCTCAAATCTGATCAGGCAAAAAGGCATTTAACAAGATTAATCTTAATGATAACGGTGTTTATTCAGATTGGGACACTGAGGTTGATGAACTTTTATATAAGATTAACTCCTATTTTAAGGTGAGATTACACTGAGTAAACAGCCTTGCTCTTACCCTTGTTGATTAATGATCTATATTTGCACAAGTCTTAACAGTTGCTCTAATGCACCATGTCGAAGGTCTTGTAATTCTAAATTTGAAGTGTGCATAAAGTAATAGCATTATCTTTAGCAGACTTTTCTCTTGTGGCAATAAAATTGAGATACAGACTTTTACTGAATAAACAGAAAATGGTGCGCTCACTGGTGAATCTGGCAAGACATTTTATAGAGAGTGCTGGTAGGTATGAGGTAAGCCTAGCTGTGGGAGAGGTGTTGGTTCCATTATAAGCAACAATATCTGCAAAATTAATTTCCCTGTACTTTTTGTGGTTTATTGTACATTGTGTGACTTACTTAACCTTTAACCATAAAATAGTTTCCTTACTCAGAGCACTTTATTTGTTTTGCTGTTGTGTTCCATGTTGTGTCTCATAATTTTTGTTTTAATTTTATGTCAGCAGTTAATTTGTTGTTTGTAATTAGTTTTTCTGAGGGATGGTTGGAATTGCTCAATCGTAAGAGACTTGTCTGTGTTCTCACAATCCTTAGTGAGCTATTAAAGTGATGGAATCTGCTATATTTTATAAACATTTTCTAGCCAACTGTGAATCAACTACTTGAAAAGCAGCACTTAACTAGTTCTTTTAAAACAGCCTTTTGGTGTAACTAAGTATAAATAACAAAAGCAGATTTACTTGTATATATTTATTATATAATCTTACCTGTTTTCATTGCCTGTAAACCGTATGGTTTTAACTATTACTATTTGAGTTGTGACAGTAAAACTTTGCTTTAGGAGTCAAAACATATTTTAGCTAGTGAAAGTGGTGTTGCTTGTCAGTGACATGATGAAGTATATTACAGAACAAAACAATTATTTTTTTTTTTTCTCCCTACAAACTCCCTTCTGGCCATCCTTGCTCTTTTCAAACATCCTTAAATTGTCGGATGCTCAGTATAAATACTTTACTTGATACATGAAAGAAACTAATGACACCTGGCAGCTGACTAATCAGCACTTCTATAATCCCAAACCAACAATAACACTTTGCTTCTTCTGGTTTTGGGGGTTTCTTGCTTAAAAAAAAAAAAGCGAGGGTGACAGGGAAGAAGCAGATAACACGGTGAAAGAGAGATGAGAGGGATCTGAGGGTATGGTAGTACAGGTGCTTGGAGGCGGATGTAAGTGTAGCCTCAGCTCTTGCCTATGCTGGTAAGATGTGTGTGCTGAGCAGTAATTTTTAGTGTTGAGGCCAAGTGGTATGTTTGACCCACTTTAATGCTGTGAAACTCTCTTAAACCCAAATAAACGTGGCTGCTTGCATACTGCTCATTAGTGATAATCCATACTCACTCCTGAACTGTACCTGGGAATTGCTTGTGTGAGCGTTAAGTGGCTCGGTCCAAAGTGGTGCCAAGGATAATGTGACCATGCAGCCTGACATTATGTAATGCTACATCTTAATTTATTAGGATAGTTGTTGTCTGGATGTCCAGTGAGTGTAAGTTAGGGGTGTCTAACAGGAGGTGTTATCTAGGGAGAACTTGGAGCTATTATCCAATAGGCTTATCAGGGAGATAGGTATGATAGTATGGATTTCATTGCCTTCCATGCAAGGAACTAACTCCTGAACTGTACCTCTGCTGAGTAAGGGAAACATGACACGTTCACAGAAAGCTGGATTTCATTAGTTCCACTGTTTACAAAACAGCTTTTTGTATTCACGGTTTTTGTAGAACATTCTGATTTTTGTTGATGAAAAGATAAAGCTGTGTAATATTTTTATTTGCCTTCAAGCTTTGGATTACATTTCTAGGCTTTTATCCACAACCAGGCGGGCCTAACATTTGCTCTTTAGAGAAATGAGTTTCATGTAATTGCTTGTCTGCCTTATGTAAAATACAAATGCTCTGTGTAAACATAAATATTTAGAGATTTGTAATAAAGTGAGATTTGCTGGCAGATACTGCTCTTTGCAGCCAGCCAATAGCTTTCAATGCAATGTGACTTCCTTGGTGATGCCATCAGGATAGGAACCATATCAGAAAGTCTTCAATATAAATGGCTTCATGAGTCATTATTATTTAAATAAACAGTAGGGCTTTTTACAAGACTGGAGGACTACAGTACTGAAGTGTTTGGCTACTGCCCAGAAATACATAGCTTATTAAGCTACTCCAGTATTGGTTTTTGTTTACTCTCAAATAACAGGTATCAGGTAGATGCTGAGAACTTCCTGGCACAGAACTTGTAATAATTTAGACAAATAGTCTAGAAATAAATTTTTGCCTAAAATACCTGTGCTCATCCTTTATATTTACTAGCATGCATTCAGTTGTTAGCTTCAGCTCTATGGACCGGTTATGTTAATGAAAGTTGTTATTACTTTAAATAGAATGGTGAATTCTGAGAAAGAAGCAGCTGGTGTGTTGAGCCACTTCTAACCGAGGATTGAAAATGCCAGCAGGTAAGACTACATTGTGTTTGATTTCCAATACATGGTTTATAGTAAAATGATAATTACTTCCGTCTATAGATTTTCAGTGCTGCATTGGCTCTGTTTTGAGCCCTTATTTATAGCTGGTTTTGAAAGTGTTGCTGGTTTTTTTTGAAGTATTTTTAAATGTGGGGGCTCTTAGCAAAGTTGTAGACGGTGGTAAATATGCTGTAGCGGAGGATTCAGCAGCCTTTTTCAGTAGTGTGCCAGATTGCATTTTTAATTACTTAGCTGCAAATTAAGCACCACCTCAGGGGGTCTAAACCACTCCTTCTTCAAAGGTTGAAATACTGGTGATAGCAGTAGCCACAGATTCACAGAAAGGCAGGGACCCTCAGCTCGAGCTGATTTTGGACCTGTGCGTGCTCCTGCCTCTTACAGATCTGTCTCAGGGTGGTGGGTCCTTTGGGATCCAGACTCCAGAAGAACCCAGAGCTGCTGCTTCTCCTGGGGACAGTGTGTCACCTCCCTTACACGTGCACCGCTGCTCATAAACAGCAAGGGCAATAATCTGTCCTCTGCTTTGTCTAGCTCAAGTTTTGTGCTTGTCCTGATGCTCTTCAGAATGTGGCTTCTTCAGGAAGCAGAATAGATGGTGCCAAATTCAGTAACAGGCAATAGCCTGGTGTGATTGTACAGGATTGCTGAGCTATCCTTGTGTGGTTTACAGTGTCAGTGGAAATAATCTTGGTAAAATTTCCCTGATAAAAGGATTCTTGTCCTTTGCAATTTTTAAAGTATGATTGATTATGCTCTTTTAGCAATGGTGATTATTGATCTAGTCAATCATACTCTAGGTTTCTTTTTGCAGTTGAAAGCGAGGCAAAGGCAAAAACCAAAGTCCGCTTTGAGGAAATCTTCAGACGTCATGCTGGCCTAACAGACACAAAAAAATCAAAGAAAAAGAAGTTTCCATCTCAAGAGAATATTGTGGTGAGTTTGAACACATGCAAGCTTTATTTGGTTGCTATCCTTAATGGAAAAAAGAGTAGGAAAATGTGTTGTAAAAGGAGACATGCATTTTACAAAATAAAATATGTTCTGCAAGTGTCCTTTGTTTTTTATGTGACTTTATTTGTTGTTTGTGTACCAGCAATGCATCCTTGGAATTTGGAGTTATGCCAAAATTATATAGAATATAATATTAGTAAAAGGGAAGTGGTATTTGCAGACATGCACTCATTGAAAGCTTGCCAGTCCTCTTTTCCCATTCATATTTTTTGGAAAAGTTTTAAGATTTTCAAATTAAGTATTGACTTCAGTGGGACTTTGAGTGATGGGCTAGAAGAAATACAGTTGTAAGAGTATTCATTTTGAGAGTACTAAATCTGTAATACAGGTACATCTGTATTAAACATATGTGAATTAAGAATTTATTAGAATTTATAACAACATTAGGGGTAATAATTATCTTTATTCCATTCCCTAAAAAATATTAGTATATGAATTTACAAACAATATTAAGCAATGTTTGTAACTTTCTTTTGGTTTTATCATAATCAGCATATTTCTGCATGTGCTCAGCTTTGTGTCTGAGTGGTCACAGACTCACAGAATGCCAGGGGTTGGAAGGGCCCGCTGGAGATGATCTAGTCCAACCCCCCTGCCAGAGCAGGATCATCACCTGGAGCAGGCTGCACAGGGCAGCGTCCAGATGAGTTTTGAATATCTCCAGAGTAGGTGACTCCACAGCCTCTGGACAGCCTGTGCCAGTGCTCTGCCACCCTCTCAGTAAAAATCTTCCTCATGTTTGGGTGGAATTTCCTATATTCAAGTTTATGCCTATTGCCTCTTGTCCTGTCACTGGACATCCTGTGTTTATATGTCTCCTTAGGCAGTACACACATAGAAAGATTTGTTGTAAAGATTTTGGCCTTAGCTTATGACTTGCAGATTAGGAATGATTCTACCACCCTTGCCTTACGTGGTTATATGACATTTTTGTTTGTGGCATATCTCATTAAGGGAGCCTCAGAGATTCTTCTAAGTTATGGTTCTACATTGTAGGTTTTTTTCCTGAACAGAATAATAAATGTTTTATATGAGTACTGTATTACTGATTATTGACTTGATGTGATTTACTTTTTAGATGAAATGTGAGTTTGTATATCTGCACTTTATAAGTATTTTTTGAGCACATACTTTTATGTTCACATGCAGCTACATATTACTCATATTTTAAGCTTAATTTAGTTTTAAAATTTGTTTCCATTCCAGAAATGTCTGATGTAAGACACCAGTGTTTTGGAATTGCCTAGAAACACTTAACAATCACAATGAGCTGAGTCAAAAGTTAGTGGTATGCACATAAATTAAAAAGTTTACTAAAAAACTGAGAACTTAGAAGAACGTATATTCAAATACTGGTAATTTTGAATATTTCCTTAAGGTGTAGCTAAGTTGCAAGAGCTCAGGCTGGCATTTTCCATGCTGGTTGCATTCGAATAGAAATTTCTGTTAAGAGCTTCAGCAAATAACCAGTCATTTCTTTGTAAGAAATAAATGTCTGTGGGAGGGGAAGAGGAGGTAGATGGAGGAGGTTGTCTGGTTTTGTTCCAGTTTTCTTCACTTTATGTAATTTAACTGTATAGAGTTTCACATATCTTGAAGTAATGTGGAATTTATCAGTGATGGTTCTTTCTCTCATGCGCTTGCCATAAATGGTATCCCAGGTTTAATTGGAAACTAGTCATGATTGAAATCGTATTTCTACTGGATATGTTCCAGTCTGCTACTTTTTGTCCTCTTTTCTTTTGTTTGTTTTTTTGGGGGGGTTTGGTGGTTTTGGTTTTTTTTTTTCTTAAAGATCCCACCCAACTCACCAGCATCACAAGTACCTTCATTGCCAACTCAGTTATAAGTTGTTTTTTTATAACCAGTACATGTCAGCCCTCCAGTGGGCTAGCAATGTCCATTTCTAATTTTCCAAGGTGTTCCAGGATTATGGGAAGAAGTTTTCTGTAAATCTGATTATCTGAGTTTCCAGATACCTTGTTAAAATCACTTGATGTTGTTTCTGGGTTCCACTCAGGCATATTTGAGAAGCCTTTTTAAAAAGGAGAAGGATTTTCAGGTGTTGCCCCTACTATCAGCTCTGGAACAGAAAGTGATGTGACCTGGTGTTGGCTTGTTGAGGTACAAGCCTTGTGTGTTAGCCCTTTGGTTTGGCACCCATCTCTTGCTTCTATCAAGTCAGTACTACAAGTTAGTTCTGCTCTTGGGGAAGGGTGTTTCCTCTGCCCTGGTGTCCTAATGTGGTTGTCGGGGGAAAAAAGGCCTTCTCATTTGTTCCATGCTTTAAGCTGAGGAGGTCAGGTTCAGGTCAGCAACCCTCTGGAGTTATTCCAGAGACTGGCCTATCCTTTGAGCTGCTTTTCCAGCCTGCTTTTTCCTAACTCAGTTCAAGTGTGTTTATGTGTAGACAGTTGCTCTCAGTTGATCTCTTTCAGACCTGCATTTCAAACAGAATCTGTACTAGTGTCCCTGCCTCTGCCCCAGACCCAATCTGATGGCTTTTGCGAACCTCTTGGTTTTTAATTTATCATTTTGTGACTCACTCCCGTCTCCGTTTCCTCTCTGTTTGATTTCCCATGTGTAAGTACATGATGTAAAGTGGCCTGAGTTGAGATCATACGGCCTGTACATCTGAGGAACTGGTGTTTGAACTGCAGAAGCAGCTTTCAGCTGCCTACAGTATCTATTAATGGTCCTGGAATTGGCTGTAGTTTGAGATTGTGTTTTATTTCATTATGAGGATATTCGGGACTTTTTTTTCCCCCCTACGAGTAAATTTGCTATAATTGAGTGTGTGCTGCCACTGTTTGACACATGTATGGATGTATGGGTTTTTGTTTGTAGGTATAATAAATCATAAGTTTTAGTAAATATTTCAAGCAAGTTTTTTCAACAGTTAGGTTTCTTTGAGAAAATGATTCTTGAGTTAGAGAGTTGTTACAGAAACTCTTGAGGAGGTTGAAGATACGAAGGCTTCTTGTCTAGGATTTCTCAAAGAATTCTACTCCTTTTGGCTTAAAGGATTAATGTTCTATCCAAGGCAAAAATCAGCATGGTTTTAACGATTGGTCACTGGTCGTAAATGCCAGTGCGTTTTAACCTTCATTCCTTATACTCTGCAGTTAAAGCTGATTGTAGAAAGGCAGATGAGGAAGTAGAACACATTAGAAAGCGGTATTTTGAGGTGGTTGTTTTGTTGTTGTTTGGTTTTTTAGTTTATACAAAGCTTGTTGGTTTTGGTTTTTTTAAAATTTCAATTACTCTGTTCTGCATTTCAAGTTAGTTATATGAAATCTTCCACATCCTCTTAAATCATTGATTTATGAGAAAAGAGGATGTTACTGGTCTATTTGAGCAAGTAAAAGATGAAGGTACAAAGACAGGGTTTTTTTTTCTTGATTTGATATTAAGATAATTTAAGCTATTTTTAGACATAGCATGCTAAAAATAAATATACCTACTCAAAAGATGTATGAATAGCTTTAGGTTTTTCTGATGTATTGGATAAGCATACTTGCCTGAAATTCTAAATGCTGTTTTTTGACTCCTACTTTATTTGGACAGTGTTGTTCAATATATAGCATTAGCAGGTCTGGTTAATGCATTTTTAAACTTTGTCTAGTTTCACACATCAGTGTTTATTTCTGTGTTAAACGTGTCTTGTTGTTATTTTTCTTGTCACGCTGCTTTTACTTCATAATTTTCCTGTGCAAATAATGAACTTCCTGGATTTTTTTTTTCCTCTTCTCTGTTTTTAATGATGTACTTCATATGTTCTTTTCCTGCCTCCTCCTTCAATACTTCCCTTGTTCTCCATGTTCTCTCCTCAAATGTCATATGTGAATAAAACAAGATGGAGATGAAGGTTTGCAGGTTTTATTGTGGAGGGCATACAATATGGAAGCAGAGGATTGAATATTGAGTTGTCTTTCGAACTATGCAGTGGTATTCATGCAAGTGGGCATTTTTAAGTCAGGATCCATCTTCTAAAGTATGATTGCTGTTGCAACTTCATTCTCTGTTCTTTTTTCTTATAAGCTTGTATGTTTTGGTGGTGACTTAATTACACATATTGTCCCTTTTTAAATTGTTTGAGGCAAACGTAGTTCTGTAACTAGAAGAAATAGCCCAGCTAGAAGGGAAAGATGTCTCTTTACTGAGGGAGGAAGGTTGCATGCGGAGACTTGTGTTTTCTCCAACTTGTTCTTTTTTTTTTTAAATTGGCTTTCTTTGTGTTTTGGAGTCCTTTCTGATGTTTCATATGGAGACTCCAGAGAGTTTTATGTAAGACAGAGTAAGTGAACCTCAGAGACTTTACAGAAGTTCAGAAGGAACTGAGGTTTGTAAATGGAGCTCCGTACAGAATTATGCCTTAGTTACTTGCTGTGTTGTTTGCAGTTATGATAGAATAGTTTGGGTTGGAAGGAACCTTTAAAGGCCATCTAGTCCAACCTCTCTGCAATGAGCAGGGACATCTTCCACTAGATCAAGTTGCTCAGAGCCCTGTCCAGCTTGTCCTTGACTGTTTCCAGGGGTGTGGCATTATAACTTCTAGTAACCAGGAATAGAAACCTGAAAGAGGGAGGAACGTTTACAATGTGTTTTCTAAAAACAACCAAAAACTGGCAGGAATGGATAGACAAATGCATTAGCTGAAATTTATCTTAACTATTTTTACTAGACTGGTCATAGATCAACACTTTCTTTCTACTAAGAATAGCATGGATTATTTTGGTTTTTTCAATGTCATACTTTTTTTTTTAGTCTTAATTGAAATCTGGTTTTTGGTTTTAGCACTTTCCAGTATAATTTCATTGTCAAGCTTTGGCAAGCAACCTTCAGTTAAAGAGACTAAAATCAGCTAAGCCTTATGTAGTGAAACAAAATTGTAAATGAAGTGCCCAAACACAAAATTTTTTTCAGTGTGAATTTTCTGCTGTCTTTCAACCTGTCAGTGTTAATTTTAAATAGGAAAATAACTAGATTTTTCATTTCATGTTCCTTTGTATAATGTTGCTTAAGGAATAACACACAGTACTATGTTTATCCTTAGAACATATTTTTAGTATGTTTTATGTTCTTTTCATTTATAGCTTGACACCTTTAGAAGTAATATTGATCTAGCTAAGGAAAGTGTGAATGATGAAGCAATTATAAATAACACATATAATCCTGAAGAAGAGAGTCCCCGATTTACAAAAAATAAAGTGAGAGAGAAAGCCTCCATTGCAGAGAAAATAAACAATGATATTGTTAGCGGAGAGAACAAGCAACCAAAGTCTAACAAGAAGAAAAAGAAATCACTGTTACAAGAACAATTTAACGAGGAGGAAAATTTATATGAAGCTAAATTGGAGAGTTTTGAGAAAGACAGTAATGATTTTCCAAAGAAGAAAACAAAAAGTAAATCACAAACAGATGTACCTCATCAAGAAGGTGATAGAAAGATTAAAAATTCCTTGACTGAAGCGAGAAATCTAACTGAATTAGAAGAGGAAGAAGAGCTAATTCGAGCCTATCAACTGCACGTAGCTGAGGATGAGGCAACTGCAATTAAAAAGAAAATAAGAATGAAACTTAAAGAACAGATGTCTGAATTTCCCTCCATTCTTCAAAGCCATGAAGTTGTGTTGAACAATGAAGTGGGCAAAAAGAAGAAAAAGAAGAAAGAAAAAGCAGTTTTAAGTGAAGCTGAAACAAGGTACCATAATAAACTGTACACTGTGACTCTTATGCAACATGTTTCATTTTGTTTTAAGATAGGCAGAATCTTTCTGATAAGCTGTATGATAACTGGATGAGCTTTCTGATAACTGGATGATTCAGTTATGAAAAAATATTACTAAATGCTTTTTCAAAATGCTGTCAGGATTTTTAACTCAAGGGATTATTTGTAACTTTTTAAAAAAATATTCCTCCATTACTATCTGATGTTTATTTTCTGTGGAACTCAATCTTAAAGTTAAGAAAATTTTGGTCATGTTTTTTATAGTGATGAGTGATGGCCTTAATCCAGCAGAAGAGCATTAGGTTAGCTCTATTCACGTGAATGGTTCTGCAATTTTGTGGAAATTAGGGGGTAATGAAGGAGGGAAGAAAAGCTGATGTTGGGGAGTGCATTGCATTTTCAAGATATACAGATGATGGGTTGCAGAACTAAAGAGCAAATTTCAAGTTGATTAGTAATGGTGATGAACAGTTGTATCCATGTATGCAGTAGAATGCAGTTGCTGACATTAACCGATTATGTTGCAGCGCCATGTCCCTTTTGGAACTACAGCATCATCCAGCAGAGGATGGCAATGAAAATCAGGCATCCGAAAGGCTATTTGCA
>VZTU01028998.1:0-19685 GCA_013400835.1 Zapornia atra
GGTTTAACCTCTGAAAAATTAGCCTATGCAGTTGTGGATCATGACACCAGGACACAGCAAGGGGCAACTGGCATTAACTATAACACAGGAAGTTCCATTGCAGTATGAGGAAAAGCTTCTTCAGTTTGAGTGTGGCAGAGCACTGGCACAGGCTGTCCAGAGAGGTTGTGGAGTCTCCTGCTCTGAAGATATTCAAAACCCACCTGTACGCTGTCCTGTGCAGCCTGCTCTAGGTGATCTTGCTTTAGGATAGGGGTTGGACTAGATCATCTCCAGATGTCCCTTCCAACCCCTGCCCTTCTATGAATTTGTGATTCTGTGACTCCTTTCATAGTCTATGCTTTATGATGAAATTTAGCTTTTTTTTTTCCCAGAAGCTCCTAGTGAACCCACTGGACTTTGAGTGTGGGTAGAGAGGGAAGGGAGAGAAAGAACTTCAGAATAGCTCTAGGTTTGGCTTTTAGTCTAATTGGAAGGAGCAAGACTGTGAAAAGAAGTCAGAGAAGGTCTGGAAATTACTAAGCAGCTATCCCTCTCCTATTTGAAGATTATAAAATATATTAACAAATCAGACATGAATATTTGGGGAAAAAATATTCATTTCAGCCGCACAATATTTTTATATATGTCTAAATTAATTTTAAGTTTCATTAGGCTCTGAAATTTTTAACTGTGTTTTGGAAAGGTATGTGTGCAGATATAGGTGTAGTAGAGAAAGAAATTATATTCGGTGTTACTCTAATCTCATTTATTTTTAATGTGGGTTTTTTAGAGTACATTTTTCATATTATTCATAGGAATTAGAAAGCATTTTATAGTTCAAATAAGTTCTTCTGTCATACAAAGAAAATATTAATACATCTTTAAATCTGAGCAGTCAGCAGAATTTTCAAGCACTGGAGAACACTAGGCACAGAAATGGAGGTGTATGGTAACATTCTAAATTTTCATATACTAAATACACACCAGATTTCATCAAACAAGAACCTAGATATGTGAGAAACTTCACAAAAGGCAAGATTTTTTTAACACACTTTGGCTTTCTTCAGCAAGAAATAACCAGCTGATTCTACACTTCAAAAACTTGCCTTTAAACACAACAATATTCAGAGGGTATTGAAGAAAACAAATGAAACCCTTTTCATTTTTGAGTTTTCCTGAACTGGGTGTGGAACTCTAAAAATGTCAAGGACAACATTGAAACTCAAACATGAGAGCTAGGTCAAACAGTCCTCAGAATATAAGAAGTTTTATTTGCAGCCTTACTCTATGACTTCCTTGAGTAGTGGATTGGAATATTTGACATCCTGAAGTCCTTTGTCCTGGTTTCAGCTAGAATAGAGTTCATTTTCTTCCTAGCAGCCAATGTAGTGCTGTGTTTGGGAGCCAGGATGAGAGACATTGCTGAAAATGCAAGGAAGTTTTAGTTGTTGCCAAGCAGTCAGGAACTTTTCAGCTTCTCACACTGCCCGGCTAATGAGAAGGTGGGGGGCACCCAAGAAGCTGGAAGGGGACGCAGCCAGGGCAGGTGACCCAAACTGGCCAAAGAGGGTATTCCATACCAATTGTGCCATGCTCAGCATAAAGGGGGCCTGGTGGGGGAAGAGCATATGGCTCCAGGATGTGCGGTTTTGGGGATGGTACTCTTTGTTCAAGAGCCACAAAAATTATAGCAATGGAAAAGAGAAAATTACTAATTCTTAAGTTACCTCTACAAGGAAAAATTAGAGAAAATGAAGCCAAATTGCAGAGGAAAAAGTCAGTCTTTGCTGTGTAACAAATGTTGGTATCTTTGAGTTGGATAAAAACTGTTCTTATCTTATATACTCATGACCAGGGAACTTCTGTCCACATTACTTTCTTACCATGTAGGGTTAATACCAGTTTCTTACTCTATCTTCTCTTTATTTACCAGATGTTACTTTTGTACCTCTAAATTGTCATCGCTGTAGCACAAAGTTAATATAAAATATTACTTTCATTTTGGCAGGATATGCACTGAAATTAAAACTGTCAATAAAGAAAACTAGAAACAACAAAGAGGGCATATGTTATACATTATGTTAAAACAAGAAATCACAGCTTGAGTTTTTGAATTTGCTCTCTCCTGATATACAGTATATAAGAGGCTCTCTTAGTAATGGTGAGATGCAGGAACAGCTCTGCACTGAGATGTTGCTGATCATCTGAAATCCAGCTAAGACTCTAAGAAGGCATACGTGAAAAGTACAACAGAAAAATCTCTGATTTGGACTCCACCAGTGCTGGAGTCCAAGCTTATATTCAGTTAGTGTTTTTCTTTAATTCAGTGTTGCACAACGTCAAGCAGATGTTGAATTTCCATCAAACATCTCTTAATCAGGATGTTCACTATCTGTGGCCCTTACTGTAGAGCTTCATGTAGCTGACAGTGGTATTTGATCTAAAGAAGTATTGATGTACAGTAACTGATCTTTAAAATGATCTTTGACTAGAGCAAGCAAGCTCTTCAAAGACAGCAATGTTCTCTATTTTTCTTCTCATAAATTATTCATTAATAATCTGACTATATTAATTGGCTTGTTACTTGAAATAATCAGAGACTTTTTATGGAATTGTAGACTACTGATATTTACAATTAGTGAAAGGAGTTAGTTTTTCTTCTAATTTTTGATCAGTCCTTAAGCATTTAAACACAACTGAAACATAACTGATATGAAAGAATGAAACATTGGAGGGAGGAAGTTAGAAGTTCTAGTGAAGCATGTTTTGTGAGAATCACAAAATCATAGGGGTCGGAAGGGACTTTGTGAGGTCATCAGGTCCAACTCCCCTGTCAAAGCAGCTCCATAGCTCATATTGCACAGACAGGCGTCCAGACGAGACTTGAATATCTCCAGAGAAGGAGACTCCACCACCTCCCTGGGCAGCCTGTGCCAGGGCTCTGTCACCCTCGCTGTGAAAAAGTTCTTCCGCATGTTGGTGCGGAACTTCCTGTGCTCCAATTTACAGCCATTGCCCCTNAGTGAGAAAAAGAGCTCCACAGACCAATGAAAAAGGGCAAATGAAAAGAATGCATTTTAAGATTTTTTTTTGAAGTTCTGAAAAAAATTGAGTGCGATATGTCACCAAAAAGTCATGGAAGAGATGGCTATATCTCTGAAGATCATATGTAATTTAAAATTTGGACTTAAAAGAAATTCCTTAGAAAAATCATCATGACTTCAGCAGAAGCTAGGACTCTGGGTTTTTAAAAAATTAAGAAATTGTAAAGATTTACTGCATTTTATGATGTCAACGCTGAGAAGGAAGGTTGCAAAATTATATCTGAATATCTTTTAGCTACTTTATTCTACACCATTATTGCTTAATTGACATAACTGCTCAATAAAATGTGAGATTAGACTATGTCATACAGGTAGGAGGGAATATTTGAAAGGAATGTTCCATATTAACAAAAAGTTAAAAATTTTGAGCCAAAAAAAACCCCCAAACAAATACAATCAAAAAAGGTGGGTACAGCAAAGGGGGGGTGGGGGCAGGATGACACACAATCTGTAAAGTAATATGTAGCATGTTTTAAGGAGGCATACATTATTCATGGCTTGCAAAAAGCAAAGTAAGAGATTTCTATATTGAATTACAAAGTTTTTATTATTTAAAAATTGTAAGATACGAATTCAAAGAGTGTAAGGAATATTTTCATCCAATTCCAACCTCACATGCTTAGAAAGTAAATAATTGTATTGAGTGCCAGTGTCAAGTGGTGGGAGCTGAAGGGGCAGACTCAGTGCAGAGAGGCAGTGACAGATGAGGGAAAAATTGCAAGAAATATCCTTGTGAACCCTGAGGGGAGAACAGGAGGCTGGGAGGAGATGATCTAGGCCTCCCGACAGAGATTCCCTAGCAGCTTCTGCAGAGACCCTGGTGGAGCAGGTGTTTCCCTGCTGCCCCTGGAGAGGACCCATGGTGGAGCTCGTATCCACAGTGCAGTCCCTGAAGAACCCTGCTGTGCAGGTGGATATTCCCTGGAGGAACACAGTCTGTGGACAGCCAACGCTGGAGCAGGTTTATCCTGAAAGATTGCAGCCAGTGAGAAGTATCACGATTCTCACATCAAATGTGTAAGTAGCACATTCTAGTTTTTTCCGAGTTTAAGAAAGGAAGAAAAATATAACACAGCCACCCTTTTGATATGACTTAATAGCTTCTGTTACTCAGTGGCTTAAGGACCATCTGAGCAGAAGGTGAATTCCTTACTTTATACTGTTCATGATTTGATGATATCCCTCAGTTTTCTGCTTTCTGGATAGAAGCGTTGCAATTGGTTTCTTCTGTTCTGTGGAAAGCGTTATATACTTCTGACACTCCTTGCTATTTTCTCTGTGCTCTTGGACAATGGGGAAATTGGGCTACCAAAAACTCTAAGCAGTACACAAGATGTGGGGGCAATGAATGCATACAGTAGGATAATGCTAATTTATGTTTTTTTCTCTGTAAAGATTTTGAACACCCTGTGAGGAGTCAGGTGATATCCACAATGATTAATATCCAGTGATTATGATATCCTTCCTAAGCAGTTGTAGCTACTCTTGAACCTTAATGATCCATGTATGGTGTTCTCTGCACTCCCACGTTTTATTTTTCTTAAATGGATATAGAATTTCCTTTGGAATTTGTATGCAGCATGATAAGGTTCTGATGCAGTTCTTCAGAGTCAGTTTCAATTTGGACTGTCATGGGGGGATTTTTTTCCACTGCAAACTTCATGACCTTGTTAGCCACTGACCTTATCAAGCACTTATGAGTATCTTAACTGCATCATTTCCTCCTGCTCCCTTGTTATTATTGTCCCTTCATGAGGCAACCTTCCCTGCTTAGAAAGTGCAACATAATTTCTAAAGAGAAGAGTAAATATTTACTGCACTGCTGAAGGCTCCTGGGATTATTCCTTGAAAGCTCTGAATTACTTGCTCAGAGGCACTCTGATAAGACAGTGAAATATCTACCTTATCAAGGCTACAGATTTTGGTCTGCACTGTAAGTAATTCTTCTGAATACATCAATATTCGAAATATGCAAGGTATAACATTTTTAAGAAACTATCTTTGTCCCCAGAACCTGTTCTTTAATCATTCTCAGAAAATTATAGCTATTTTATTTTTTGGATACACTGGTGATATGGTCATTAAGAAAAATACAACAATATTTTTTACTCATAGCTTAGAGGGATCCCTAACACAATTACCACAAAAATATGAAAATAAACTGATAGAATTAAGATATAGGATTTAAGCACATATGGAAATGAATTGAATGCTCCATTGATATTAAGTGTGTACCTAAACCTGCCAGAACAACTACAGTTGCAATATATGAAGGATCTAAGGTAAAAAAATGAATTTACCCACCTATTAGACTATGATCTATGAAGGGAAATTATGTGAGTTAACAGCTCCACTTCTTACAAGATTGTTTCTGTCAGTTTAAACCCCACACTCTGAATTTCTCTGAGCACCCTCCAATCTCCAGGAATTCCCCTTCAAAGGAAACCTTAAGGCTTTCTTTAAATCCAGAGAAAACCCCAGGAGATAGGTTTTTTTTTTTCCAGTAGAACCAAAGAATTGCAAGAACAATCTGTTTATACTGCAGAATCTCTTTATGCAACAAAAAAAAGCTTCATATCTACTTGAAATAAATATTAATAGCAGCATATTGCTAGCTACTTAGTAAACTTAATACTGATGCTGTTACAAATACAGTTGCCTAACTTCCATCAGTAGCATGCAGTGGAGGACTAAAAATCTTTCCCTTTTTCTTTCCCTCCACTCCTTTATCTTAAGGATGAACTTGACCACAAAATGCAGCGTTTGTCCTAGGGTTAGGCAGAATTGCTTTGAGGAAGATGATGGCATTCCACAGATTCAGGAATCCTTCACATCCAGGACAATTCTGGATCAAAACATTTCCTGACTCTGTTGGAGATAATTTACATCAGTGTTTTAGCAAAGAAAAGGCTGCCAATTCCCAAAGCCAGATACTCTTTATCTTCCCTGGTATGGTCTTTCTTTGCATTTCCATAGCAATTAATAATTTATGTAGAACAACTCAATAACTAAAAAAAAAAAGAGAAAATACCTAGCAAGAAGGATCAGTTCAAAAGATAATATGAAATATAGCAAACTGAAGTTCAGATAGCTCAAATTTAAATGCCTGACAGAATAATTTGAACTCCACATGAATGGCACATGCTTTGGTGACTCATTTTATAAAGGAATAATACAGTTATGGTAATTTGGATCACGGAGAGAAACCATGGGTTTGAGCTGTAAATCAAAAAAAGTACACTTCAGTAATCTTAAAGAACAAGTACTTAGAAGTGAATTTCTAACTACAAGCTACCAAATTAATTGAAAAATACAACATGGAGCTCTCTAGGCAACTAAATTTAAAAAAAAAAATCTGGTCAGTTACTATGTCTTTAAACCCAGTTATTTAATGAGCAAAAGAAGCAGGAAGATAAACAGTGACTTTTTACAGTAGATAATTAATCTCAGGGGCCTTTGTATGTCAGAGCAACAATTCCAGCTACAAGAGATCAGCATTCTAATTGTACATTATGTTTTCTCATTGCTGTTTTAGGAAATAGTTGTCAGAGTAAATATTATTTTCCGTGTATATCTTTAAATAGTTTTTCTATCAGAATATATTAATTCATATCTAACAGATGACTGATGCTGACAGGCATAACTGAACATGTATATGGTTTAGTGAAATCTGTTCAGGAATATTTTTAGAGCTTTATTGATTCACAGTCTGAAAAGGCAAAACTGTTGAATTAGTTGGGAAAAAAAAAAATCTCATGTTAGCTTGTTAAAAAACCAGTGTATATCCTGCCCTTGGGACAGAACGGTAGTATGGCAGATAAAAGCAAGCTTCTGAATTGTTCATCTAAATGCATCCATTCTCAAGTGCTTATGTAGACAAAAAATGACATCACACTGTACATATTGTTGTCTTTGACTGAGTCTCCAGTAATGGTGAAATATCATTCCACTTGTAAATCATCTGAATTAATCACCCCCTAAAAGTCAGTGGGGGAGGCTAAAATTCCTTTTGGTTATCTCAATTTTCAACAGACAGCTGCTCAGGAGCTGTAGCACTGTCACCTGACACCAGGATAGAATTAGTTATTCTGCCCTCTTCGCCAAGAAGAAAATATGTCCATTGTACAAGTGACTTTCAGTTCTAATTCTCAGCTTTAATAGGTACAGTTTTACAGATATGTTAATCTGTGTACTTAGATAATACAGGGGAGAAGATTAGACTTTGAAACTGGAGTAGATTTTTTTTCTAAATCATGAAAAATGAACACTTAACCAGAACTTAAAGTACTACGTGAAGCTCTGCTATTTCTATCTCACCTAAAGTTAGAAGACATTGAAAGTTTCTGAGAAAAGTTTATTCATAAGCTATTGTCAGGCTAAATGATTAAAAAGGAATCTGAGCATTTTCTGATTTTTGCCACACTCTGAAGTAATGCCTGGCTATACATTTGTTGTGGTTTTCCATGGCAGGGTTCTGGTGGAAGAGGGGTGGTTGTAGGGGTGGCTTCTACAAGGAGAAGCCAGAAGCTCTCTGCAGGCCCGACAGAGCAAGCACCAGCTGGCTCAAGGCCAGAGTCGTTGTTGACCAAGGCTGAGCCCATCAGCCATGGTCACAGTGCCTCTGAGAATCACATTTAGGAGAAAAATCCACAAACAGCCACTTTTTGCCATCAGAGAAGGGAGTGAGAGGACATAAGAAACTCTGCAGACACCAAGGTCAGTGAAGAAGCGGAGGATGAGGCACTCCAGGCACTGGAGAGGGAGAAGACCACGGTGGAGTAGGTTGTTCCTCTGCAGCCCATGGAAGATGATGGGGAGCAGAGACCCCACCTGCAGCCCATGGAGGACCCCATGCTGGAGTGGATGGAGTCATATGGAAGATGCTGTGACCCGCATTACAGCAAGCTCATTACAGAGAGGCCTCTGGGCTAAGAAGGATCAGCTCATGAGGAACTGACTGAAACCCCCATTCCCTGTCTCCCCTGTGCCGCAATGAGGCAGGGGGAGGAAGGGAGAGAAATCATTAATAAAGTTGAGTCAGTGAAGAAGGGAGGGGTGTGGGGAGGTATTTTAAGGTCTGGTAGTACTTCTCATTATACTACTATGGTTTCTCTGTGTGTGTGTGTGTGTAATAAATTAGATGTTTGTTTTCTAATACCATGTTGAGTCTGTTTTTCACCTGACACTAATTGCTGAATGGTCTCTCCCTGTCCTTATCTTGACTCCTACACCTCTCCATATATATATTTTCTTCCTTGTGCAGCTGAAGAGAGTAGTAATAGAACAACTTTGGTGGGCATCAGCCACAATATTTAATATTTTTTTCTCAAGCCTACCATGCTCCAGGAAGAAATTTTCATTTCCTTTCTGAAAATAGAATTTCTGGTTCCTGGATGTATCAGGATCACCTCAGAAACACCAGTATTTTGAGTGAATGCCTTTTGGAAAAGAATTAATCTCATCCAAAATCTGTCTGGAATGAACAGCAATGCTATTTTAGTGAAAAAATAATGACCATGTGTCATAGTTTAGCCCAGGACACCATGATATTTAATAAAATTTATACATGCTGTCCTGAAGACAATAATTGAAAACTGCTGGTGATAAAATATAGCCTTTAATTCATCAACCTGTATCGTTAGGCCCTCTGCTAAACAGCAAATTTGAGGAATGGTGCCTATGACAGCATTCAAATGGGATGATCTCTCTAGTTTTGGTGACCAGGGTTGCTTTCAGTAAATTTAAACATTTGACCTTAAGAAGTCAGGGTTGTCTGAGTCAAGGTCATTGGTAAATGCTTAATAAAATACTTCAGTCAGTGCATATGGAATTCACAGTGTCTATGATTTCCAGTGGAGCAATTCACAGCTCTGATTTCACCTGGAATAGAGACATCAGGTGAACCTTGTCAAAAAAATTCTTCCTGCCTGTACTGTTAAGCAGAGTATTACATTTATAAAAGTTGATTAGGTGTCTTTGTCTTTAAAGTTTAACTATTTCCAAACAGAACTTCTTTTACAGAACTTCTTTTTTTTTTTTTTTCCCCACTGGAATGACAATGAGCATCCTTACTCCAAGATATTTAATGTCCTTCAGACAAGCATTCCAAACACAACCAATGTAATAGACCCATAGAAACATAGAATCACAGACTGGTTTGGAAATTACATCAAAGATCATCTAGTTCCTAACCCCTGACATGGGCAGGGACACCATTCACTGGACCAGGTTGCCCAAAGCCCCATCCGACCTGGCTCTGAACACTGCCAGGGAGGGGGCAGCCACAGCTTCTCTGGGCAGCCTATACCAGGGCCTCATTAGCCTCACAGAGAAGAATTTCTTCCTAATACCTAATCTAAATCTATCCACTTTTAATTTAAATGTACTACCCCTTGTCCTATCACTACATGTCCTTGTAGCCAGTTCCTCTCCAGGCTTTCTCTAGGCCCCATTCGAGTACCAAAAAGCTGCTATAAGGTTTCCCCAGAGCCTTCTCTTCTGCAGGCTGAACAAGCCCAACTCTCTCAGCCTGTGTTCATAGGAAAGGGGCTCCAGCCCTCTGATCAACCCTTTGGCCCTCCTCTGGACTTGCTCCAATGTGTCGATGTCTTTCTTGTACTGCAGTCCCCAGATCTGGATACAGTACTCCAGGTGGAGTCTCATGAGAGCAGAGTAGAGGGGCAGAATCACCTCCCTTGATCTGCTGTTCATGCTTCAATATCCTTTGACAAACTTGCTTATCCCAAGAAATAACAATGTAAGTCCATTTGATGTTTAATGTAGCAACTTAAATAATTAGGGAAGTTCAAGTTTCTATTCAAGGAAACAAACAGCTGACACTTTCCTAGTACTCATGAAGGCACAAGTTGAAAAGAACAACCATGGGGTTAATATAAGGGAACTGTCAATACAGATTCTTAAAAAACCCACAGAAACAAGAAAAAAATGAACATGTTAGTTTAGTGCACCAGATCAGACTGGACCAGAGTGCACACTTGTAACAAGCCCAGAACAATATTAAATTTTAGTTACATCTCTAAGAGTTGGTTCTTATAATCATAAATCCTGGCAAAAATTACAGTACCTAAACCTGGAATATATATATAAAAAAATCTAATAATATTTAGAATTCAATATTTTGTTCTTTGACTTTTTCTTCTGTTTCTGAAATAAACATAATGTAGTTTTTCATAAATGGTTTTCATTCGTTTCCACATCACTGAAGCCTGAGTAACTGCTACCACAATTAGTGCTGAAAGAACTTATGATGGAGATGACTTGTTCTAAATGTAGAGAATGACTGCTAATTTTCCACCCTTTAACGCTCACAATACCCTGTAACTCCTGTTTACCATTTTGTGCCCCAAATCAGTGTATATTTAAACATAGGTTAATAGTTTTCTCACAGGGGCTAAACCTGATGGGCTTATTTTCTGCTGATTTTACTGAGTCAGAAAATCTTGTTGATTAAATCCTGAAGTACCACAAAATAAGGTTGAGTCTTATTCAAGCTAACTTCTTTGACTTTTGCATTTTTTTTGTAATTGTGTTAATGGCTTAATTTTCAGCACACTGATGTTGTGCCTGTGGACTCAAGAAATTGAATGTTGCCAGTAAAAGCTTGGAAGTTTTGCAGAGACTTTGTAGCTTCCTAGCAGAACTACCTTTGCAGTCCACTGCTTAAGCTAACCAGAGATCTAAGCCGACTGACCACTGCAGTGTGTATCAGTCACTTTCAGGCTTCTTGGGAAGTGCTCACTTATGATGCAACAGAGCATCAGAAGCACTGAGTATTCACTTTTAGTGCATAGAGCATTACTCAATAACCACTCCTATTCAAACAACAAATATCTGGAGAAGGATTCCATAGGATGATCAGAAGCCTCAGCTGAAAGAGACTGAAGGGGTGTAGAGAATCCCAAAAAGAAGAGTTAAACCTCTATGACAGCCTAGCGAAACAAGTACCAAAACACTGATTTTAGATGTGGGAGCTAGAACTTCACCCATTCATACTTGTGTGCACGTATAAGAGGAGGTGGCAAAACACAGGGAAGAGGGGAGGGAGAGAGGAAGCTGTGTAATGAACCTTATGAGTTAGGTTCATAACTCCTATATGAAATAAAGCTACGTTGAAAATGGTGACAAATTGGGGGCTGAGGGAGAATCCTAGACCAAAATCTCCGTAAGTGGCACTGTCATCAGTGTGGTAGGTTTTATTATCTGTATAAGAACCGAAGGGAAGGGAGGGAGGGAATTGTGGGCACAATGTAGTTCAGCAGTGGGTTTAGTCTGTAGTTGATACTCAGATACCTATCCTGGAATGACAAACTATTGCAAAGCTAACTCGATTCAGCTTTTTTCCCCGTCAAAGAAGAATAATCTCTCTTTGCAAGATAATCAATTTGTTTCACACACAGTCATTGCCTTTCTCAAAGGTTCATAATCAAGAAACAAATCATAAATTAAGCGAAGCAAAATATCAGTTTACTGGCATACAAAATCAGAAAACAGGTACCTTATGTTCTGCTTTATCCTTGAAGGAACAGAAGTCATGGTGATTTGCATACCTAATTTTTCACTAATTAACAGTAAAGATCTTTCTATTCTACTGATTCTCACCTGCTGCAGCCATATTATTGGAGCAAAGCAATGAAGTGATGTTAATGGTGAAAAAAGTGGCTGAACTGGCAAAAGTAGAAAAGGCAGATCATATTAATGGCTCAGTAAAATTGCATGTATTTTGAAATGGTAGTTCTGTAGCTTTACAGTTCATATTCTCTCTCCCTGGCCATTGTCTTGCAACACTGACTTCGTTAAAATTTTTGTAAGTATATGTATCTCCTGTTAACTGATTCTCTGCCTTTATTTCTTGAAAATTTCTTAGCTTTTCCATGACTTTTTAATGAAAGGCAGAGATTTAGCTGCTATAATCTACATTTCATTTATTTTGAATTACAGAGTCAAAGTAAGAAAGGAAGTAAAAGGAAATGACATTGTGAAGCTTAGTTGTTTGGATGTGTTTTTTTGTTTTGGGTTTGGTTTTTTGTTTTGTTTGTTTTCTTTTTTTTGTATTGCAGGCATCCTGTTCTTGAAGTTCTGCTCAGTCTGATTGCTTTTGCTGCCATTTTCTAAATGGTTATATTTTTAAGAAATCCCCTGATTTCCTTTATTAATAATTTCTATTAATTTCTTTACGTGAACTGAAAATTCAAAGAGGTTAAACTACATGGCCTAAGTTGTTTGGGACCCAAAGACCATTATCAGAGTATGACGCATAAAACCCTAGATTATGGTTTAAAAAAAAAAAACAATAAGAATTTGATATTCAAGAAAACATCCATGTCTCTTTCCCTTTTTGTATATTATATTAGTTCAGAAATTGCTCTGACAATAAATTTCTGATAAAACTGTGAGGACACTTTAATTTCAATCCAAAGTAGCATAGGTAACATTGATTTACCAGAAATAAACTTTCTTTCAAGCAGGTACTAAAAAATGTGCATGCTAATGACTTGAATTTTGATAATCATAACACTATAAAATGATAAAAGTTAAAATTTTGTATTCTGTGTGACTCATATTTTAAGAAACATTCAGAGGTGGTATGTATGTATATGCACATATATGTTATATCATATATGTTATATCATACATATTGTATCATAGATAACATATCCATAGCATATATTAAAGATACACAATACCTGTGTATATGTATCATATTGAACATACATTATAGCTAATACATATGATAGATATAAAGTAAATACTGTTTATTAAAAAGTTTTTCTTCTGAATTAAAAAAAAGCATCAGGATTTCAAGATTTTTATGAAATGAAAAAATATATACATGCAAATAATTTATCTGTTTTATCTGTTTTCCAAACTTGTTTGGTCAGTTGTTTTTTTTTCCTTCCTTGTTACTCAACATAGGATTGCTGCATGCTTAATTTGTTGTCCTAAAAGACATAGGTAAAAGATGGCTCCAGGGAGACCTTATTGCAGCCTTTTGGTACCAGGAAGGGACCTACAGGAAAGCTGGAGAGGGACTGTTTATGAGGGAGGTTGGTGATACAACATGGGCTAATGGTTTTAAGCTGAAGGAAGGTAGATTTAGATTAGATATTAGGAAGAAATTCTTCACTGTGAAGGTGGTGAGGCCCTGGCACAGTCTGCCTCATGAAGCTGTGGCTGTCCCCTCCCTGGCAGTGTTCAAGTATAAAGTCAGATGGGGCTTTGGGCAACCTGGTCTAGTGGAGGGTGTCCCTGCCCATGTAAGGGAGTTGGAACTAGATGATCTTTGAGGTCCTTTTCAACCCAAATCATTCTGTGATTCTGTCATTTTATGACTTGATGACTCTATGATAAGGAAAGGTTGTTGTGTTGATGCTGTTGTTTCATCAAACAGCATATAGTTGTGGAATTCACTAGTTAATATTTTGGTTCAGAAGGCAGGCAGGGCTCAATCCCCATTCCAAAAGGCGTAAGTGAGAACTGGTATCAGTGGCAGCTTTGACTCTTCCAGTTAGAAATAGAATTCATGTTTTTTCTAGGCTTTGGGGCTCTGAAGAGTATGTAGTCTGAGGAAACAGCGTGGTGCTTGAATACTGGGTGGAAGAGAGAAAGGGAACAAGTGGTAGTTTAACATATTTCCCAAGCAAGAAGAAAAAATAGTAAACCAGATTTCTTTGTTTTATTTTGAGGGCCATACAGCTTAGTGGTGGAGATGGTTTTGCTGAGCTGGGCATGTGGAATGTTATGAGCTTTGGGCAGATGTTAAGAGTGCAGCCATGCTGGGATTGGCAGTGCTGGAGAGCCCACTCCTGTGGGGAAAGCTGCAGCAGCTTCCATGTACAGCTCATACTAGGCCTTGAAGGATACAATGATATTACAGTATGCTGGCATGTGGCAAAGCCTGTGGGCTTCTCCATGTTGTAGCCAGCTGGCCCAGTGCATTCAGGACTCTGCAAGACTTCAGTGCTAGATGAAGGTGAGATGCCAACGATCAGAGCATAAGTGCTGTCCCCAGCAATACTGAGCTGCACTCAGCTCCATCCTTTGTGGGAGTGGGAAAGGGATGCCACCAAACCCTGATAGGACCAGGTAGACTTATGGGCAGGGAAGCACATATTTATTTTTTCTTCATACTCACCCTTATGTGAGATAGACACTCCCTATAGAGCAATGAAGTTTTCCACCCAGTGGAAAAATGGTGGATTCCCCACAGATCCCAGAAACACAACTCAGATGACAATAACACTTCTCAGTTGCAGAAGATGCAGAAGTAACAGCACCTTATCATCCCAACACAAGCTAAACAGAGGTTGCAGAGAGAAAGTGACATGAAAAAAATTATTTATCTTCTTTTCTAAGATCATGGTAACATTATTTAATGGGCTTAATATCATCTCACTTTTTAATTTCTCCCCGATAGGTTCAAACTCAAAAAGCAGAGTGAGGAAAAGGGTGGATTAATCTTTCACTTCAAGAATAGTGAACTTCAATCTTTTGGTTTCATTAAAAATGGATGTCAGTTTGATGCTCTCATCTGTATCCTTTTCACATCTTTTTAGTTTAGAAGGATGAATTGATGTATGCTTTTAAATTAAAGCATTTGGGTGCAGCAGTGCTGAGCTAACATATAGATCAGAGGTGCATCTGTCACCACACATGCATCAACTGGAATAACACATAGCATCTGAATTCCACTTCAAAACTTTAATCTTTGTGTAGTCTTTAACAGTGTGGCTGAGAGGTCAGTCATGATTTTTTAAATATAGACCATTGCTCTTTGTGATTATAACAAGGCTTCATCACTATGTAGAAAGGAATATCTGGGTACCGAATGAAGTAGAAGGTGTGCTTTTTCTAGTAGAAAATGAAAACATAACTGTGAAAAACAGTGGAATTAGATCTGTGGTTTCTGGTTGACCCTTTCTGTAAGCCAGGTGCCCGCCAAAGCTAGTCTATAACTCCTCTCCTCTGTTGAACAGGGGAGAGAAGTTATAATGAAAGGCTCATGGTTTGAGATAAGGACAGGAAGAGGTCATTCACCAGTTACCATGTTGGGCAAAACAGACTCAACTTGGGGAAAATTAATTTAATTTACCGCCAAACAAATCAGAGTAATGAGATATCAAAAATAAATTGTAATCCACATTCTCTGCTCTTCACTCTCCACTTTCTCTTAACTTCACTCTCCACTTTTGCTGAGTGGCAGAGGAGGATGGGGAATGGGGATTGTTTTCAGTTCATCACACATTATCTCTACTGCTCCTTCTTCCTCAAGGGGAGGACTCCTCACACTCTTCTCCTGCTCCAGTATAGGGTCCTTTGTACAGGAGACAGTTCTCCACCAACTCCTCCAATGCGAGTCCTTATCATCAGCTACATCAGTTTCATGAACGTCTCCACCATGGGTCCCTTCCATGGGGTGAAGACCTTCAGGAACAGATTGCTCCAGTGTGAGTCCCCCATGGGGTCACAAGTCCTTCCAACAAGGCTGCTCCTCTCTCCATGGGGCCACCAGGATCCTGTTTCAGCACAGGCTTCTACCAAATGCACAGCCTGCTTTGGGTACCTACCTACTACAATATGGGTTCCTCCAGGGACTGCAAGTGGATATCTTCTCCACAATTAACTTCCATGAGCTTCATAGGGACAGCTTACCTTACCATGGGTTTTACCATGGGCTTCAGTGGAATCTCTGCTATGGTGCCTGGAGCACATCCTCCCCCTCTTTCACTGCCCTTGGTGTCTGCTGAGTTGTTTCTCTCAAATCTCACTCCTCTCTCTGGATGCAGTTGAGCAGGTTCCCATTCCTCCCCCAGCCCCCTCCTCTCCTCCCTTTCTTCTTAACTCTGCTACCCCAGAGCCACTATCACTGTCACTGATGAGTTTGGCCCTGGCTATCGGTGGCTTCATCTTGGAGCTGACTGTCATTGGTTTTATCAGACATGGGGCAAAATTCTACCAGCTTCTCACGGAAGCCACCCCTGTAGTCCCTTCACTACCAAAACCTTGCCATGCAAACACAATACATGGTTGAACCAACTTCACAGAGATAGGGAACACTGTTTCTCTTGAGAATACCCAAAGAAAATAAAGAACGTCCCTAGGAAAAAAAAAGTCTTAGATAAAATAGTGTTTACACATAATTACTTTTATCTTCTGTATAGATTTTGGAAGGCTTATTAGGATGTCCCAAATTAGTGATTCTGGCTTGAATAAAATATTTTTTATACTGAAAGATCGATGGCATTTTTCTCTAATTGACCATCTGGTTCTTCTGAATGTTTTCAGTAAATAGCATGATGTACTGCTATTTTCAGCATGATTACTATGAAGCAAGAAATTGGATAGTTGTACAATATATTTGTATTCAGTAATAGTTAATACAGCATTTTTTTTTACTATGTGTTTTATTATGGCAGGAACTTATTTTTAATTTATTATGATGCATTTTATTCTTAGAGTGGAGTACAAAGCAATTTCTTGGACATAAGTTGAAGAACTAAAAAATTCAGCAGAAAAAGATATGTCTTCATGAGAACAGATAATACATATTTTTTTAGGATTAGCACTACTGAGGAAATTGCATCAGAAAAAAAAATACTAGTACTGAATGGATTTAAGATGTTTAAGATCTTACAGATGTGTTATGTGTGGCTTCATACATTAAAAGTATGTAATTATATTTCAACCTCATTTCATAGAAATATTCCAAGACACAAGACACTGTCACAGAAAAATCAAGTTATCAGCTAAATGAGCTCCCATTTAGGAAGCAGCAAATAGAGATTAAGCATCTCAATGAAACATAATTAGCAGATGCTTATAAAAAGGCTGTGAATAAACTTGTAATTCCGACCTTAATAAAGCGAAAATTTCAGTTTTCCAAAATCCTGTAGACAAGGAATTGTTTTTAAGGCCCAGATCTCATTTCCAGATGACATTGCATCTATCCAGCATGCTGAGAGGAGGGAAGTGACATTTTCATGTAGCTTAAAGGAAAACTGCTTTCATTTCATGAAGTCCAGCTTTCTAAAAGTTCACACATTAGGAATCATTTGTCATCTGAGACATCAGATGACATTAAAAAGAAGTGTTGAATACCAGTTGGCAATGCTGAATGGCCATTTTGTAGGAAAGTAAGCTGTGCAATATATCTCAGTGCAAGAAACTACACATTTTTTTCCAGCATTATTTTCCTTATGGCTTTGACTGGAAAAGGAAGAAAAAAGAAAAAAGAAGAAAAAAACAGCAGGAGCTCCACTAGCTGGTTTTTTTTTTCCTAGGGAAGTTTATGGGATAATAATTGGCTGTGAAGTTTCTACATGTTCCTCTAAAGCAGTGCTGTAGACAACATGTTGACCTGGACAGATGCCTTGATACCATTTAGACTCACCTCATATATTTGAACAGTAAACGGTCCTCTCTAAATTTCTTAGGAAAATGTCAGGATCAAATCCACAATATTACAAACACACACCATTTTTTATGCTGCACAAAGAAGTGAGTTAAAACCATAGAAAATCTGTGGCAAATATTTTTTGAGTGGGGATAATACAAAGAGGGTTTTGAAAAAGTCAAGTCTCGAGTGATTTAACCATACTTTAATTCAGGCATAGATTAATTTTGGCTATCTTCAGAGCAAGCATAAATTCTGAAGTATCCTGAAGACTGATTTTATATGATCTTTAGATGTGGCTTTACACCACATTTGTAATAGCGCTATCTTCTCGACTCTGTTGCATGAGACTTAAAAGCGTTTATATTCATCTACTTTAAAGAAAGAGATAAAAACAATACAGAAAAACTAAGACACCTCACTTGACAGGTAGAATTTCCTGAAAAAAAGCTACTTTACACGTATCAATATCTATGCATATATATTTGCGTATATTTATATTTATATATGGAAGGGGTTTTTTGAGTATTACTGCTCCTGAGAATATAGAAGATGCATTAACTGGAAAAAATAGAGTGATTTCACACGGCTTTGTGGCTCACTTTAATCTGTCTACCAAACAAGTATAGCTTTTAAAAAATGCATTTAGATGCACATTAAAGTTCTGTGATTGAAAACTTTGACCTTAACTAATTAATTAATTAATTTTTGTTCAGGGCCATAAATTCAAGAGCCATAGGAAGGAATTTCATCTAGAAGGAAGGATTAACAAGATAATGTCTTTGAAAGGGAGGAGAAAAAAAAAAAAGTTTTATTAGGTTTTTAGCAGCCTGAAGAGGCTGGGAAAGGACCTGCCAATATAATGGGAATCTGTGAAAGAGGAATGTTAGAATATGTGATCTGTGGTAGGGATGTGGGTGAAAGAAGCATAGTATCAGCCCTGAATGGCAAAATGCGGATAGAAGAAAGAAGAAATACCAGATTAGAAATTAGGTAGGAAACAGGATGGGTAAAATCTTTCACCTGGAATAACAAAGAATAACAGAGGAGTAATTCTGGCATGTTAAAATTTATCACTGAACTCTACAAATCTACTCTGCCCACTGAAGACTGATTTAATTCTTAAATTTATGTGAATGAACTTGGCAAAACATTCCAAACATTTATGTCAGTAAATATCTGACAAAACAGCCTTTTCATTTAATTCAGTGTTAATGCATTTTGCCCTCTTCTCAAACAGTCCAGGAAGCTCCTTCCACATCTTTGTGAAAGGTTGTGCTATGCTAGAATGTGTTACTGCTTTGAGCGTTACTCTGCTTTATTAGGCATGGTCAGCATTTTCTGAAATTTTACCTCCAGAAAATATCCTCAGTTAATACTTAGCATAGAAGTGTTTTTTAAAAAAAACACTGAATCCCTGGCAACTGCCTTCAATGACAACCCCCTTGCAAAACAAAAATAGACAGCGGCATGATTTTGAAAGTCATAACATTCATTTAGGTATCAGGAACTTAAGCACTATTTTAAGAACTGCTGTTTGAATACTACATTTTATAGGCATTTATAGACCTATACACATATGTATACCACGTTTTCAGTTAGTGTGCTTGATAATTGTTGCAAAGGTGTAAGTTCTGTCTGTTTACTTAGATCTCAGCTGTGGTATGTGAATAACAGGCACTATCTGATGGTCTAACTTTTCTTGTTAATAGGAGAGGTACTACCCACCTGATGATTGTATTTTTCTTAATAGGAATAATTCTTAAACTGAAAATGAATATAATATTTCACCCATGGTTTGGGCACCTCCATTCACTGCAAATACTGTTATCTCATCTGTGTGACTGCTGTATATAAAGTTAATGAACTAGATTCAAGGTATAGTACTTTATAAACATGAATTGGAAATGTTTAAGTAGGTCAGACAGAAATAATTTTGTTTTGACAAATAAACTACCTGACAGAAGCCTAAAAATTGAGAGGTAACCCTAAGAGCCCAGGTGGCAGACGAATCAACCAATACTGTCAACATGGCACTACTGATGGATGAGAAATGCATAGTGACTTAGAGGCAGCAATGAACACTTTAGAGATACTATTTTGAATTAAGATACAATTTAATGTATTTCAAGCGGTACTGGAAAGGTGTAATTATAGCTGGTGGAGTTGAGAGCAACCAGTTCCTGTTG
>VZTU01028999.1:1847-18521 GCA_013400835.1 Zapornia atra
AATAAAAAGAGTGGGGGCGTATAAGCTATTGGTAGCTGGAAACTAAAATTTTTGCTTAGAAACAGAGATACAAGGAGAAATTTTGGTTAGCTTTCAGCTGCAGCCTGTCTCCTATCTAATCCCATAGCCGCTATTTCATTGGGGTAGCCTTCATGAGGATTAGCCTGTATGAGCCTGTACAGTGGCCAGGAGTGGCACTTGGTGCTGTGTTCCTGCCTGCCAACAAAGGCAGAGCAACTGCAGCCGGAGCTGGTGCCGCGGTTGCCATCCTGGCATGGAGGAGATTAGGCTTGTCTTTGTCCTCAGGGGGGGCTGCACCGCTGCCAGCGTCGCTGCAGGATGAAAAGCCTGATATTGGGATCTCGGCTGAACGCGGTGGCAGAATAAATGGTTGGGAGGCACGACATCTCTCCCCACACCTGCTCCCTGCTCTCACACCCTGGCTCTGCTGGGGACTGGTGTCTTCCCTTGTCTCTGGGTTCCCTCCCACCTCTGCTTTCTTTTTTTCCTTTTCTTTTAAATTTGATTCAATCCTCCCAACACCTGTCCCAGCTTTTGGGAACTTGCGATAAAAGGACTTGAAAAGACTGTTTTCCAACTGTAGCAAAACCCAGCACAGGCGCAGAACAGGCTGTGGGTAATTAACCAGGAGCCGTTGCCGGAGCGCTGGGCAGGTATCAAAGTGTGTGTGCACCCACATGCCAAGTCCCATGTGAACCACGTGGGAAATGCAATGATGTGTGTTTGCAATGATAATCTTTTTTTACAAGTCCTTTTGCTAGACCTTTTGCTCCCTGGGCATATTAAGTGGGTTTCTCCTGGCATGATTAAAATTTGATCCAACTTCTTCAGACTTAATTCCTTTACTTGTTTGAAGTCACTGCATTTTGTTCTTCTTGTGTCTCTTTGCATGTTCTTTTGGATGCATGTGTGTGCACTGCATTTCTGAACAATATTTCTGCTGCTCTGATATGTCAGAAGTGGACTTACCTAAAGTCACAGTGAGCTTGGGGCTAGCACCTGGCTTGTCGCTAGCCAGGCTGTTCTGTTCCTAGTGTACAGGATAGCAGGGGGTTCTGCAGATGCGGGGCCCCTTGGGTAGCGGCTGTACAAGCAGCAGTGTGTCCATGGCTTTAGTGGAGCCTAGTCAATGGAGACAACTGTCACTCCACCTCCTTCAGACTGTTGTTGGCTATTCCATGCTTCACCAAGAAGCAGAGTACAGAAACACAGGGTGGATATTGAGTTAGGTGGGAATAAAGTTTCAAAATGGAGATGAAGAAACATAAAAGATGTACTGGCATTTCTTTGTCAGCATCAGCTGAAAAGCAGGCACAACTGTAAGGAGAACTGAGGTTTTGAAGGGCACTCAAGGACATGGTTCTGGTTATCAGTTGAGACTTGGCATTAAAACAAGGAGTAGGGGGAGACGCTGATAAACTGGCTCGTATAAGTGATGAAGCCAGTCAGCTGTGGGTGATTAGGAGCAGCAAGGAAAGGCTGAGAAGGAAAAAAGGGGCAAGCAGGAGCTGACAAACTGTAGGAACAAATGTGATAAGTGCAGTTTTGGAGAACAGCTAAAGTGATGGTTTAAAGATGCCTAAGCTCAGATGTATGTCTCTTCACGGACATTAGCAACCCTTCCAAAATTTAGTTCTTGGTAGGACAGGAGGGACTTTTATGTGTAATGAGTAAGTAGTTGACTGATCCTCTTTTTCTTCTGTTGTTCTCTATTTTGGCGCTAATAACAGTAAAGCTCTAGAGGAAATGGTTTTGTTCAAGTCACTGGTGTATTAACTGCAATGCAAGTTTGAACACCTGGGGGTAGTTCTGGCTGCATACAGTTGCAAAAATTAGATGCCCTGAGAAGAACCATACACTGAGAGATAGACACCTGACAAATGTATAACTTTTTTCCTGTCTTCTGCAGCACTTTGTAAATTATGTATAGCAGCACAACATTATTCCTGGCAAAATACTCCTGTCAAGATATTGCTACTTGTAAATCATTGGAGAAGGTGAGAAACAGATGCTTGTGTTGCTAAGACAGGCTACGCTGGTCCCTCGTAGGAAAAAAATGCTCAGAAACATCTTGACACATTTGGAAAGTTTCAGGTTGCTTTGTATCTCTTGCAGTAAAGGCATAATATTTTTGGGGGTGTGGTGCACTGTTGTATAAAATTCATCCTAATGGGAATCTGGTGCAAAGATCTCTGTGCTACAGCTGTGTCTTCAACCAGGCTCTGGCAGGGGTCCCTGGCTCTGCTCGGATTCCTTCCATTCACTGTTGTCCTTTTCTTCCTCTGGAGGAGGAGTTGTTTGGAGAAAGCAGCTCTCCTTTCTTCCCATCCATCCTTTCCCTAGTCGTCAGCACTGTAAGATCCATAAACAAAACATCTCCTGCTGATTTCAAACGTGCTATGAGCAGCACACCACCGTGCACCCTTGATGCAAGATGTTTTAGCTCCAGCTGATAATTCTGCTCCATTGATTTTTACATGTGATTTGGGGAGAAGCAATGGTTGCACTACATGTATGGCCTAGCTCCCTGTCAAGCACAGTGAGAGCACTGGCACAGAGCAGCCGTGGCTGTTGTGCCTGGTCTTTGATACCTTTTCTTAAATAGTAAAGTAATTTTCAGGAAAGAAAACAAACCTGGTAGGGTCCTTTTAATGGGTTTTCAGTAGCCTTATGAGGCTGGGTGTATGCTCCCTGAATTGTTCCCATTCCAGCCCTATCCAGCTCTTCCACGAGCTCTTGAATTAATTATCTGTTTGAGGTGCCTGCGATATTCATAACATGAAATCACATCGCTTTAGCTACGGAAGAGCTCCCCCACCTCCCAGCAGGATGAAACCCGGGGCCCAAGTGCCTCAACCAGTGTCACAAGGTCGGCCATCCAAGAACAATCGATTTCTAAATGTGCCTGAACCTTGGGTGACCTGAAATATAGCAGCAAGTATTACAAGCTGGGACATCTGGTGGACAATAAAACTTTTTTTTTTTTATTTGTTTTCACATGAAGCAGCTGTACTTGAGCAGATGACCAGGGGCTGTGCAATCAAAGTGTGAATAGCTGAATTAGCAAATTATATTAGGCTTCTTAGGCACTTATTTAAATGCTGCATGCTCTTTTTTAATTTTGCTTTATTAACATCTACCAAAAACACAGCAGTGTTGGCATTATGGTTATTAGTGACTTATTTGCTTCATTAAAATTTACAGCACATTTTACATTTACCATCTGGGACAGCTTCTCCCATGTTTATGGTTAAAATGTAACTTAAAGCCAGGCCTAATGGTCTAAAATAAAAGATTTTATAGATAAAACTCTTTCTTCAGATGCCAGTGTTACCTCTTTTCTCTAGCGTTCTTGTGTGCAAACAGAATGCTATTTTGCCCAGTCACCGTGGTAAAAATGTAGTGCTAGGATACAGACAAATATTTCTGCTTTCAATAAAAGATGATGTTGTATGTAAGGAAAAGGTCGATCGTGCTATTACTTGGAGGGCCACAGCTTATGGAGTATGGCTGGGGAGGGAATTGGACTACTCAGAGGAACTTCAGACTAAAGGACCTTCTGGGTCACTGAGTCTAAACTCTGGCTATTGCAAATAACTACCTTGGATAATCCCTTTCCAAAGGACCGGAGCAAGAATAAGCAGTGCAAGAGAAATGTGAATGTTTTGAAAAGCAGTACATATAAACACAGCTCTCAACCCCAGCTTATATACCTCTACAGTTTCCAGACTTGAATTGCCTTGCTGCTATGCATTTCAAAGCATGTACCGAGTGTGTTCAAGTAGGTCTTCATTTAACTGCATACACAGAGCCTTTAATTCTTCCTCCCTTTTCCTCCTTTTCTTTACTGCTGAGGAAGGAGGATGGGAGACCCATTTTTTTGTTTATGCAGGCTGGGAACATGGAAAAGTGTGCTGAGAGGACAAAGTGAAAGGAGGAGTGTGTGATATACTAAGGACATAACACTTTCCCCACCATTTTAAGTCTGAATGAGAAGTAAATTCAAAATAGTATTTTTCTTGGTGTTACTGCTTGGGATGCTAAAAATAAAATTAAAAAAAAAATTGATTCACTGTTTGATTCCCACTCCTGCCTCTTTTTTAATTCTTCAAATGAAATATCCATTCTCAACAAAGCAGCATTTTGAAACAAACAAACAAAAAGAGAGAGGAAAAAAAAGAAAAAATAGAGTTTTTATCAGCTCTATGAGCACTCAGGTCTTCCATGGGTCACTGCCTGAAGGTAGATGTCTACTGTGGGACCTCCAGACACGTTTATGCACACTAGGATCTTATGACATTGCATCAGTGCTTGAGACTTCTCCCTCATCTCATTTGGGATTTAGGCATGTATCTTCTGTGATGGACGACTGACAGTAACCTATATCATTTTGGAAGCTTATTCCCCTGTATGCTTGTGATTTCATACTGACACCTCATCATGACAAATATTTATAGATCCTTTGGATTTCAACATGGTCCTAGAAATGCAGTTCTGTGAGTAGACTTTTCTGCCTTTGCTGCTATATCTCTCCCTTGGTTTCAGTGTGAAGTCCATGCTACATCTTTTCTTCTTTAAAGCACTTGTGGCTAATGGATGGTTATTTTTTCATCTTTCTTTTTTTCCCTTGCATCTCACAAATAAGCCTTTTCAATTAATAGTTTACACTTGAGCTGCCTGAAACTACTTAAGAAGAGAGAAAAATTATCAATAGAAATGCTTTAAAATAAACAGATCAAAATTCCTGAAATTCTTTTCTTTGAAGCAGATTTCCTATCTTAACTACCCTTTAAATTGACAAAGAATTAGATTATGAATATACAAGAATGAAATGTGTAAAATACATATTGTGTTGCATAAATTCAAATGGGTCCAGGTTTTAATGTAAGTTCAACTTTTTTACTTTTTGAGTAGACTGAATTCAGCTGGAAAATAAATGCTGAGGGTTTTGGGTATGTTTTTTGTTAGGTAGTTTTTGTTTTGTTTGTTTGTTTGTTTGTTTTACCTGTATGTGTGATTTCAGATGTTTAATTTTCTAATTACTGTACTTGTTTACTTCCCCTACCCACAGAGTTACAGCGGAGCTACTGACACTTTTTTATGTCTCTTGTCTCTGCAATTTTTGTTGACTCTAAAATGGTTATAAACTCAATATTTTACTTTTACATACTTTGGTTTGGCTGATATAAATGACAACAATCTTTTGACTTCTATGGCAGACACACTTTGTCTCCACTTCTTGTCTCTCTAGAAGACTAAAAGTGATTCTTGAGATCCTCAGATGACTACAGGGAGCTGCTAGCTTTCTCTTCTTACTGTGTTTGTACTCTTTACAGTTTTTACATGTATACCTTGTCTTTGTCTTGAAGGTATCTTAGATTTTATCAACTATCAGTTTCTCATGTTCCTCTTTAGGGTTCTCTTATAGCATCCTTTTTTTTACCCCTTCCTTTCTCTTTTTATTTCTACCCACGGCCTTTTCTGCATCCCAAAGAGTGATTGCAATTAGAGCACAGAAAAGACACTCCCCTTGTCTTTTTATTTCTCTTGGGTTTTTTACAGATACTTATTAAAGTAGACTTGTGTGTTCAGTTTGTGTTTGGGTGGGTTTTTTCCTCATTCTCGTATTGTGTTAGCCTGTGTGCTAACAATGCAAGTATGCTTGAGCTGCTCAGGAAGTCTAAGCCCTCTAATGAATAAAAAACAAGGTGAAAAAGATAAATTAAGTTTATGTTTGCATATAGTGTAAGATACTACATGTTGATTAGAGACAAATTAAGAACATTAAATAATCTTTGAAAGGTCTCGTTTTTACTCCTGGACCCTTGAGTTCTATTTTGAATCATAACACAAAGGTTTGTTACTATGAAGTGAAACTCAAAGACTTATTTTGTTCACCTATTTTCTTTTAAGTGTGAAGATAAATACTTAGGTGCAGTTATGGACAGAACTGAATGCTCAACCAAGTACAGGCTCACGATGGATGTAGCAAAGATGTTCTTGCATTATGGAAATGCAGTTCTAACTTGTTGCCCTATCTTCTGCATTCTATATTGTTAAACCTACCAGTATTAAAAGTTCTGGTCGTGGCCTGAGCCATGATCCTAATTTAGCCTTATGCCTCATTATTTGAGACTCTGCTCTCAGTTATCTAGAACTCAAATTTGTCTGTCCACAGGTGAGTTATCCTTGAGGTCATCCTGATTTAGCTGGGAGTTGGAGGGGACCTCTGGAGATCACCTAGTCCAACCCCTACCGTTCTGTGATTCTGTGAGCTATGCTACATGCTATTGCACATAGAAGATGGACAGGTCCCATATTTCTGTTTTGAAGCAGTTATTGAAAGTGTGGAAGACATGCAATAAAGAGGGGGAAGGTCATCTAAAAGAAAAGGAAGTAAATAAAAGATCACAATTATGTGATCACAATTATTATCTTTTGCACGTATTCTTTTTCAATGTGTCAATGTTCAGTCTGCCTGGTTCATGTCTGTTCTTGCCAATCACAGAACAAAGTATAGAGGCATTTCCTATCTAGATCAATTTTAACATGGTTTAAAAATACCCCAAACCCAACAAATATCATGTTGGCACAAATTGTCATTGCATCACTGGGATTTGGCAAATGAGCCACTCAAAAGAAGGAATGTGGGATAGAGTGAGGTAGATGGCCATCCAGATGCTATGCTTGCAGAGGATATGGTCTTGTCTTGAGTTCTCTCTTCCCGAAAATCTCATGATAGGCATCAACATCAATATACACTGATCTATGTTGTTAGTACTAAATTTACAGACATAAAATTCAAAAGGAAGATCTTTTAACCTGTGGTAAGAACTTCGAAATGGACTGCTGAAATTCCCATCTCCAGAGGCAATCTAGATGAAAGATTCCAGTAAAACATGAATTTTCAGTTTCGCTTTTGAGTAATCCCAGCTCTTCTCACTACACTGCTTAAGCAAATATTTTAATTAATTCTGGTGTGTGATTCCATCAATCTCCTCTTTAAGAAAATTGTACATGTGTTAGAGTTTCATGGAATAATGCTGATGGTATTTGAGAGAATTTATTTTTTTTTAATTTTTTTAATCCTGTAGACTCTGGTACTGTTTATTTGCAAGTTCTGGCTCGGTAAATACCTGAATACAGCAGAAATCTCAAATATGGACTTTATATCAGAATATTTGGTGTTCACAGGCTTTGACATCCATCTGCCTTTCCTCACTTGATACTGTTTTCTTTGTCAAGTTCCTCCTCCTTCTTTCTGAAATAATATGGAGATTTTCAACTGATTAAAACTCACTTTTCAGTGAAAACCTTTAATTTTTTAGGATATAAAGCATAAATTGTGCTTGGCTATGCATAAGGATAAAACTGAGTAGTTAGGCATTTTATAATTCTTCACACCTCAGTATTACAGAAAGCACTGACCAATACATACTGCTTTTTTTCCCAACTATGCAATGTTTACCTGTTGTGCTTCAAAGCAGTCAAATTTCATCTTCATGTGATTACTAATTTTAGGGTCGGGGAGAAGTGTGGGGGAATAGCTATATGGAAGAAAATCAGACTGGACCTGACACCTTCTCTAACACTACTACAGGAGTCAGATTGCAAGCTCTTTCTGTGCCTGACAGAGTAGTAGTCTTGAACGAATTGTTTTGCCGCTCATCCCTCCTCTTGCCTTCCACTTTTTCTGTCTCCTTTATTTGGATTATGATATCTTTGGTGAAGATATGTTGTGTAATTATTTCAGAATTGCATATGCATACAGATGCAGAGTTACATCACCCAAAGGTAACTGCTGGGTGTACTGTTCTCCTTAATATATGTAAAAGTAAATACTGACATCTTATTCCTGCCATGACCTGTTGGCACACTCCTTCAGCTGTGCCTGGTTTATTCTCTTTAAAAGTTCTCTTGTGTTTCTTTTAAAACCCAGGTTTTAAAAAGTCTCTTCTTTTCTGAATATCCCAGAGTTGTTCTGCCATTAAACAAGTTAGGAAAGTGTGCTGGTTTTGACTGAGATAGAGTTAATATTCTTCATAGTAGCTGATATGTGACTATGTTTGGATTTGTGCTGAAAAGAGTATTGATAACACAGGGATGTTTTAGTTACTTCTGAGCAATACTTACAGAGTCAAGGCCTTTTCTGCTTCTCACCCCACCCCACCAAAAAGCCTTGTAAGAAGCCCCTATGTTTTACAAAAGAAGACATACAAACCCCCAATGCCTTGAGAAGCTTGGAAAATATGTTTTGTTCAGCAATTTTTTGGTGATACTCAGAATTTGATAGTAAAAGCACCAAGATGCAGAGGCCCTTGTGACTGTATCAAAGAAGATCTTGAGAGAAAGCGTGTTCAGTTTTCCTATGTTCAGAGGACTCCAGAAACTGCAGCCTGTGTAAGGTCTGAGATGAAATTCTGGTTCAAGACAAGCCAATTGGAATTTTACAACAAAATACAACAGGTAAAAATCACTGTCATCATTAACTGTACTTCTGTCTTCGAAGCAGTATTAGACATGCTAAGAAAATGTATGGTCTGATACATGGGGAAAACGTATTTGCCTATTAGACAGTCATATTTTCCTCTACCCTCTCTTCATCTTACCATACATGTGTCTGTTTCTGCAGAACAGTGTTTTCTCAATGTTTTTTATTGAAAAAAAAAAGAATTTCTTAAATGAAGAGTTTGACTATACCAATAGATGTTTTCCTGTTATGTTTTTGGAAGGATTATATTCTCTGTCGTTAGTAGACTGTTATTTCTAGGTGAGTAAAAGAAGAAAGACATATTTAACCAACTTTTTGTGGATGACAAATGGTTTCATAGCTAACGGATGCCTGGAGACCAGTGCTACTTTTGAGTTTTCCTCAACAGATAGCTTCCTCCCAGCCCCCCCGCTTCTCTCCCACTTTTTAGTAGTTGCTTTAGGGCATTTGAGATGGGATGGGGAAAAATAAATTGTGAGGTTCTTTGCCATTATTGTAAAATGAAATCTTGGAGAACTTTATGGGGTCTACTAGCAGCTGTTAATGAGGCTTTATTAACCTTGGAAGATATAGCATGAAATATTATGGTATAAATAAATGTAGTTCCAGGACCAAGCTGCCTAATAAATGGCATGATAGAGAGGACTGTGTGCCTAGGGGGTTATGACATAGAGCCTTTCTGCTCTAAGTTGCTATTTTAAATTCAACATGGGTTGGCAGTGACTGAAGGCCATTATTATCTGATGGCTCTTCAATAGACTACGTGAAATAAATTGGAGGTCTCTGTTCATTTCCTTAGGGAAAGAGGTCTGTGTTCCTGCTGACAGTAATTGTCATCTAAGTTCAAGGCTCAGTACAGGAATTGCACTTGGAAGGGACATGGCCACTGAATGGCTCTTTCACCTTGTACCCTGTCCCCGTGTTCAGGGCTCTAGAGCATCGACATGCTGTCGTGTGAGAGTTAATACTGTGGGCTCTTGCAGAGTCTCATTCTTTGTATAAGCAAAAAGCTTTGTTTCAGACCATTACCAATAGTATCCTCTAAGGGCTTCTTTCTATAACCTGCTCTTACCCTGCTCGGATAAATTAATACTATATTTAATAGTGTTCTTGCTACAAAGAAATATGATAACTTATGAAAATATGTATACCTATTGAAAATATGATAAAGACTGAGGTCCTTTGTAATTAGTAAATTTCAGTAAAAGGAATGATGATTTATTATAAAGTCTTGTTTGGTAGTGAGGAAGAAGTTAGGCAGTTTTCAAGTTTATTTCTGATGTTTAAGTAGATTCTCATTATTTAGTCTAACTAAATGGCATGCTTTTAGTTTTCAATAGCCTGGCAAAAATAGAAATTACAATTGTATAAGCCACTGACTAATGATTTCGTCAACAACTCCACCCCAAGAGAATTAAATATATAAAACTATAAGAAAATTATTTTAACTTAAAAAAGGAGGTTAACGGCAAAGTAGAAAAATGGCCTGTTGTGGTGGTTTGGGCCTGGCTGGAGGCCAGATGCCCACCAAAGTCACTCTATCACTCCCCTTTTCAGCTGGACAGGGGAGAAAATATATCTTAGAGGCTTAGGAGTCTAGATAAGGACAGGGAAAGATCGTTCCACAATCAGCTTCATGGGCAAAACAGACTCAACGCAGAATAAAGGAAAGAAAACTCTCTAATTTATTACATGACACTACACATGCAGTGACACCAGAATCAGGTAATGAAAAGTGTGACCAGATCTTAAAGCACCTCCCCCCACCTCTCTGTTCTTAGCAAACTTCACTTTAGTCATGATTTTACTCCCTTCTTCCCCCCCTCATTGTGGCACCGTGAGGCTCAGGGAATGGGGAAATTGGGGGTTTGGACATTTCCTCATGAGTTGTTTTTCTTCTTAGCCAGGGAGAGGGACATTCCTCACATCCTTCCCCTGTTCCAGTGTGGGGTCCCACCCACGGGAGACAGTACTTCACAAACCTTTCCAACATGAGTCCTTTCCCACGGAGCTTCAGCTCTTCACCTTCTGCCCTGGCGTGGGTCACTTCAATGAGGTACAGTCATAGAATCATAGAATGTCTCTCAGTCTCTCAGGCCCAGACTGCCCCTGCCTGGTCCTCCATGAAGTCACAAGCCCCCCCTGCTCCGGTGTGGGTCTCTCTCCCTTGTGTCTCTGTCTTTCTCCACAGGCTGCAAGTGCTGGCAGGGGCTTGCTCCAATGCGGGTCACAGCATCTTCTGTATGTCTCCACCTGCTCCACAGGCTGCAGGTGGGGTCTCTGACTTTTCCATGGGCTGCGGGGGGACATCCACTCCACCATGGGTTTCTCCACTGGCTGCAGGGGCATCTTTCTCTCTGGCATCTGGGACAGCTCCTCCTCTCCTTCACTGGCCTTGGTGTCTGCAGATTTTCTTACATCTTCTCACTCCTTTCTCTGGTGGCAAAAAGCGGCTGCTTGTGGGTTTTTTTACTTCTAAAATGTGATTCCCAGAGGCTCTGTGACCATCACTGATGGGCTCAGCCTTGGTCAGTGGTGGGTCTGTCCTTGAGGTGGATGGTGTTTGCTCTGTCAGGCCTCCAGAGAGCTTCTGGCTGCTGCTTGCAGCAGCCCCCTCTGCAGCCCCCCACCTCCACCAGAACCCAGTCTTGCAAAACTAAACACCTGTCTACTCCAGAAATCAGAAATAAAATAAAAATACTAAAAAGAAAAAAAGTGTCTCCCTCCTCAAATATTTTCTTTCTTTTCAAATATGTTGACCTTTGTAATTTCATGTCCTTTTTGTCTTTTTGTTTTCAGGTTTTCCATTGGCAAATGGAATAAAAGAAGAATGGGATTCCTAACTTCTCCCACTTGAAGAAAAGTAAAGGGAAGCAGGTTGAAACTTTTAGTGTGAAAAGTTGTTGAAGATTTAAAAGGTGGATTTAAAATTTTCCCAAATCCATTAGAAATATCAAGCCTCAGAAATTTGTAGATCATTTGTACAATTAAAAAAATATTTAGAAAAAAAAATGGTCCATTAAATTGATTTACATCTCTCTGGGATCTGGAAGTATAAACAGCTGCATAAGGTGCCATGATACCAAATCCTAATGTTGGGACTGGCATATAATACTACTTCGTTGAATATTAGGTATCATCATCATATGGAGACATAAAGATTATGGTGGGATTCTCCCTGTGCTCTCATTCCTCAGTAAGACTTAAGTTGTAGTGTGTAAAGAAAACCTAAAAGGTACCAAGTCCTGGAGGACCTCAGGGTTGGTTAGGTCCTACAGTGTGAACACTGACAAATTCAAAATAGGACAGTGAACAACTATTAGATAAAACCCAACCAACCAACCTCCTCAAATCAAAATAAAAATACCCACAAATTCCTCCAAACATCTGGCCTTCCTTACTTGGAGAGGAATTAAACTGTTTGCTATTCTTTACTCATTTATTTTCCCCACCCCCACCTTTGAACTGAAGACCATAGACCTGAACAGGAGACCTCAGCTGGGACTTAATTAGAGGAGTTTGGACTGGGAAATGACAGTCTCAATACTATTACTATTACGCTGCTGTGCCTCGGCCTTTACTTCTGTTTCTGCAGTGAATATAATTAATACCCTGCACCTAGTCTTAATAGTAGCAGTAACTCTAGCATGGAGACATTATTGCTTTGTGGCCCAAGGAGAATGCGCGTGCGTTTCTGGGCTTAGTGTCATCCGTCAGGCAGATTGGCCTTGTCTGTGTGACGGGGCATTATGCAGTCAGTTAAGGCCGTTGTTTCCATAAGTCTTGTGGGAAAGCAATCATTTTTCAGAAATATATTAGACGCATGGACTCTTTTTTTCTGTGCTCTATTGCTCTTTTTCTCTCCCCATCTATTAACTGGCGTACCATTATGGCATTCCTACTTTCTGCAGAGGCCATGGGGAGTCCCTTATTATGTCTCATGGGCTACATTTTCTTCATCTGGGACACAAAAGGCAGAATATTTGCTTCCTGATGTGGAGCGGCAGCAGCTGCAGAGCACCTGCCAAGCCACAGTAAATGACAGTGTGGCAAGGTCTGAAATGCGAATAAAAGAGCAGTCGCTGGGAACTACTTCGATTTCCTCAGCAGTAAATTAGCCATGAGGCTCTGAGCCCCATTCCCTGATTTGTCACTCACCAGAGGGATGGGGAGGGCATGGCTGTAATTCCCTGAATTCCCTTGATACAGCAACAGTAGTTGACTCATGATATGGATCTTGCAGCAAGGAAGGACTGCTTGCCAGACTGGCACAGCTGTGTTAAGTGTGTGGTTGGTTGGTTGGTTGGGTTTTTGTCACTTCCGGGCAAGGAGGTGACAAATCTCTGGCTTTGGAAAGTTTTGCAATGACAGGTAAGATCAGGACCCACTGCTGCAGGTGTGAGAAGTCCTGGCAGAAGACTAAAAGCTTTCATTGGCAGTGTGTATGTTTTTTGAGGCAACTTGAAGCCAATTCCCACTGTACAAAGGGTGAATTGTGATCTGAGGGAGAATAGGACTTTTCTCCAGCTTTAAAGCTGGTGTAGAAAGACTGGTGTAGAAAGAGCTTGACTCAGAGAAGGAAGGTGTAGGTACTTGGACAGCATTTATCTGACTACGTTGGAGCAATGTATGGAATGAGAAATGGAAGAACATCACTTAGCCACGTCATTTAGCTTGATTTTCATTTGCCCCCTTCTTCACTGCTCCCACTGACCACAGAACGCAGGATTAGCGTGTAGCCAGGGATTTTTCTGGCTAAAACAAGATATATTTGTGGAGAACCACCTTCTACCCAGCATGAACAAATGGTGAAAGGAAGATCAATGCACATGCACACACAAGGTAAAATCTGTGGCAGTGCTTCTTTAATGAAGATAGTATTGCTGGCTCACACTGTTAAATGCACATTCATAAATTGTGCATGAAATTACAGCATTTGTATGCAAAGTTGTGAGAACATAATGGACATAAGGCTAAAATAACTGCCAAGACACCCCAGTGATAAGCACAATGTGTGTGCCTAGACAGAAGCTAATTGAAGTTGATAGGCAAACTGGTATATTGCTTCTCTCTCAAGCTCAAACAGGACAATCTTAAAATACTTTCCCATGTATTTCTTCTATGCTGTTATGCCAATTACTAGTCCTGAAAAATATCTAGGATTTCTGGTAGAAATATATGGTCTACAAATATTGGTAGAAATATATGGGGTCCACAAAAAAAGCGCCCACCTCTCATTAGGCAAACTAAAACATTTTTCTTTCACAGATTTATTTGCAGCTCTGGAAGTACCTGGAAAGTAGGAAAGGCCTTTGAACCTTCTCATATGGTGAGGCAATGCTTTCTTTTTCTGCTAATGTTCCAGGGAGTTTCTGGTACAGCCATACAAGAATATGTTCCTTTGCTGCTCATCACAGCAGCATTGATCAACTCCTAGTGCACATGTGCTCCATATGCTACTTTAATGCTCTATTGCTGCAAACTATTGGAAATCCTGCTCAAAGCAATTAGATTTCTCTTGAGGAAACACAGTATAGCACCAACTTTTGTTGCTGCTGCTCTCAGTAAATTGGAACAAATAAAATCTGAATTTAATTTTTGGACTGTGGAGTGTTCTTCCTCCCCACACCTTGGTGGTTACTTCTACCAAGCAACCGAATTTGAGACTGCGATGCTCTAACAAGACTTTTACTCACCAGCTTCTAAAAGGTATCATTTGATGGGTGTGAGTGGGTATTTATGTTTCTTTGTCTGTGCGTATTCCATTCACCACATGTATGCACACCATGTTAAAAAGTCATCTCCGCGTTCTTACATCTAAATGTGTATGTCATATGTTTGCGCTGCTAATGCCTTTTCAAAATTGCTTGATTTGCTCATGTTGATCCACACTTATGTTTTATAGTCAGTTTCTTTACATGTTCTGGGTTATCTGTTCTCTAAATGAATGATTTTTAACAGTACTGGGAGTAAACTAACCTGGAAAATTGCTTTGAGATGAAAGAGAAAAAATGGTCTGTAAATTAGTCTGCTGCAATCTCTGGTCAAAACAGAGTCTTGCTGAGTGACTTTAAAGAACAACTGGCCAAGGCAGAGACCTTGACAAATAAGCTTTCAGAGACAGTCCAGATGTAATGCCTCTCCTACTCCATTAATAATTTTTCTAGGATATTTACTCAAGTGTTTTTCCTGATGTAATCACAGAATTGCTTTGAGCCTCCCGTTAGGCCTGTCTCAAAGGAGATTTTCAGAAAAAAGCCTAAATTATTAGCTTTCATGTCTAGCAACATTTGGTTGAAACTAGATCATCAAACTGCTTGTTTTATGCTTTAACATAGCCTAGTGGAGAGCAAGGGTTTTTTTTCTTAGCTGAAACAGAGAATTTCAGGTGATTTGTCAGGACTACACACTTTGATGAATGTTGTTGCAACTAGGTTTTTATATTAGTCATCATCAGTGCCATATCCAAGCATTTGCATGTTAGCACCGTGGCTGTAGTGCTGATCACCCAAAATAGCTTCCCCTGTCTATTTCTTTGAATGAATATATCTATTCATAGTTTATATTCCTCTGGCAGCTTACATGCCACCTTACATTCCTTCTGTATTGCAGAAAAAGCATATTTGCATCAGAATTTAGTTACTGCTTAATTATCTATTAAATGGAATACGTGCTGCCTTTTTTAGGCTGGCTTCTCTGCTTCATTTTTACGTCAAGCATCAATTTAGAACAACAAAATTAGCACGTACACTGCACATTCTGCATAGTCACAGGTCACTGTGAGGGCTTTTCAGATTCCAAATACAAGTAATATTTGTGCACTGATATTGCAGTATTACTTACCAGTCGTATGTTTACCATATGAACACCCTAGAATTAACCTTTTTTGGAAGTGATTTGCCATAAAGCATTCTTTACATTCTTTATCTCCTTGACACTGACAGCAAATTAAGCAGACACTCATATGGGCATTCTTGGTGCTAATAGAAGCATTTTGTTGCAATTTGGAAGAAGGTGTAGTACCTAGTTAAGAAGTTTTTTAAACCAAGATGTTGTTTCAGTACTCAGCTCTTCATCTTGAAAGGACAGATTTTCTGTACTTAATGAGAAAGGAAGTACTGCATCAGTTCAAATTAAACAGTACCTTCACATGAGACAAAACTGTAGTGTCAGGGAGCATAGTTACAACATAGCAAGCAGAGAGCCTCTGTAAAACCTATAGAATAAATGCAGGCAGAAATAAAGCCAGCAATATGGAAGGTTCTACCGAGCCCCATGGAGTCCGTGTGTTGCTGTCCCGACAGAGAACGCATCCCCGAGACGTCACTGTAATTTGGAGGAGCACCTTCCCTCATCAGCTGCTGCGCTAAAACAGTGGGTGTACAGCTCCCCCTGCAGCCCAGCACCTTTTACTCACAAAGAAAGTGGGGTCACAAGGAAGGATGCTTTTGGCTTTTGATGACTTTGTCATTGGAAAAATTGTTTTGCATCTGAGCCCTTCTCACCAGTGGGGACTTGTTCCTGTCTGTAACAAACCCGGGGCTTGAAATCATCATGCTCGAGTGCATTGGGGATTCTGATATTAGCTTAGGGCTTGTTGGGTTGGGGTTTTTTTGGTGTGAGTAAATGTCCCAAGCCAAAGCTCTCTACCTGCTGCTTATTAGAGCACTTCCCAGGCCACCTCATCTTTTTCACAGACGGGTGTATTGTTAACTTCAAAAAAAACTTATGAAGATAGCTAATGTTTCTCCTCTATTCCCTGTCTTCCTTCACCAAATTCTACCCTCTAGTTAGTTCAGTGCTAATGAAAATAGCACAGAGACAACCCCCGTCCTCTGATTTTGCTCTCCATTGAAATGACAGTGTTTCTTTTACCTGTGCCTTCTTTATTGCTCCATTCCACTCCTTTACTCTGAGCCAGCTTTTTGCACTCTTTGCCAAAGCTTGTTTGTTTTGATTTATATCCTTTTCCTTGAGAAAACCATCTCAGAAGGTGGAGGTCAGAGATGGCATGTAGACTTTGGGAATTCATATGGCTGTACAGAGAGGGTCCAGGAAGCACCTTGTGTGGAGAATTGAGGATGGTCCTTTGGCTGTTCTGATTTGTTTTATCAAGCAACCCACCCTGTTCCTGAACTTGCATGTTGTGGTGGTTTTGGCCC
>VZTU01029008.1:0-26472 GCA_013400835.1 Zapornia atra
ACAAGGCCAAATGCAAGGTCCTGACCTTGGGTTGGGGAAACCCGCCGTATCACAGAATCACAATGCTGTAGGGGTTGGAAGGGACCTCAAGAGATCAGCTGGTCCAACCCCCCTGCCAAAGCAAGTTCCTTAGGATGGGTCCCACAGGTCAGCATCCAGACGGGGCCTGGATATCTCCAGAGAAGGAGACTCCACAACCNTCCAGAGAAGGAGACTCCACAACCCCCTGGGCAGCCTGTCCCAGGGCTCTGTCACCCTCACTGTGAGGAAGTTCTTCTGCATGTTCGTGTAGAACTTCCTCTGCTCCAGCTTGAGGCCATTGTTCCTTGTCCTGTCTCCACAGACCATTGAAAAGAGGCTGGCTATTTCACCCTGTGCCCCACACTTTAAATATTTATGAACATTGATCAGATCCCCTCTCAATCTTCTTTTCTCAAGGCTGAACAGCCCCAGCTCACTCAGCCTTTCCTCGTAGGGGAGATGGTCTTGTCCTTTAATCACCTTTGTAGTCTTCCACTGGGCTCTCTCCAGGAGATCCCTGTCTTCTTTATACCAGGGAGCCCAGAACTGGACACAATACTCCAGGTGGGGCCTGACCAAGGCAGAGAAGAGGGAGAGGATCACCTCCTGTGACCTGCTGGCCATGGTCCTTTTGATGCACCCAGGATCCTATTGGCCCTCTAAGCCACCAGGCACACTGCTGGCTTGTGGCCAAAATGAAGGCTCATGGCCTCAGTACAAAGGGGTTGAGGGCAGCCCTGAGGAGAACGAGCCAGGGGTACTAGTGTGTGAAAAGCTGGACATAAACCTGCGATGTGCACTTGCAGCTCAGGCCAACCATAACCTGCATCAAAAGGCTGCATCAAAGAAGCGTTAGCAGAAGGTCAAGTGAGGACCTTCTGCCCCTCTGCTCTCGTGAGACCCCACCTGGAGTTCTGCATCCAGGTCAGAGGTCTTCAGTACAGGAAAGACATGGGGCTGTTGGAGCAAGTCCAGAGGAGGGCCGCGAAGATGATCAGAGGGCTGAAGCACCACTGCTATGAAGACAGACTGAGAGAGCTGGGCCTGTTCAGCCTGGAGAAGAGAAGGCTCTGGGGAGACCTTACTTAAAATGGGGCCTTTCCATACTTAAGACAGGGCTCATAAGAAAGATGGGGACAGACATTTTAGCAAGGCCTGTTTTGATAGGACAAGGTTTGAAACTATAAGAGGGTAGGTTCAGACTAGATATAGGGAAGAAATGTTCTATAATAAAGGTGGTGAGGCCCTGGCACAGGCTGCACAGAGAAGCTGTGGCTGACCCTTCCCTGACAGTGACCAAGGCCAGGTTGGATGGGGCTTTGGGCAACCTGGTCTAGTGGGGGGTGTCCCTGCCCATGGCAGAGGGAGTGGGACTAGATGACCTTTAAACCCAAACCACTCTACGATTCAGCACAAGATGGATCAGCTGCCTCACTCAGGTGAGGCATTCAGACTAACCTGAAAGGTCCAGTTTGGATATGTCCCAACAGATTTCTTTTTAAGGTCTTCTCTTGGCAGGTAAGATTGTTTTAAAAGAACAAACCAAGCAACCAAGTATCCTATATACCCTTTGCTTTTCAGAAATCACGAAAATAATCAGTGGTATTGAGGGCAGCACACAGCAGATACAAAAACTACTCACCAATTGCTGTTTGACAGACTTCTGTCAAACTTCTTACCTGCCACTAACACTCAGGGCAATGAGTTGGCTCACTTATGGTCATGAAGTACATTGAAATCCTCTTCCGGACACGCATTGCAGATTCGTTTCCCCTGTGCTTGATCCACTGACAGTCGGCACTCTGGAGCTCATGTTTGCTGAACGGGAAGCTGAGCGCTCCAGTTTCGTGGTACTGCCGCTATTTTAGAGCAGCAAGAGGAGCAGCTTTGTATCACATCCTGTGCCTCACCCATGTGATGTATGCTCCCGTTATATGTGTATTTTGTGCTTAAACAGTAGCTCTTTAGTTGGGGAGAGTTGGGAGCTTTGCAGACGCCCAAGAGCTCAGATCTACTAACGTGAACACACACTTCCCCGCCCCCTGCCTTGCATAACTTGTGATCGCAGAGCCATGAAAGTATGTGAGTCCCTCCCCCGGCACAGACCGATCCCACCCGGCATATGATCTAGGCTCCATGTCAGCTGTGGCCGGCAGCACCGACTCGCCGGAGCGCTGCACATAGCCGGATCGATGACTTTAACGGAAGACAGTTTCCACGGAGCTCTTCCAGCCCCTTCTGAGGTGGCCAATGCCAACATGGACAGCACTAGAGGGAAGGAGGAGGCTCTGCTGCAATGCGTGACGAGGACTGGAGCAGTTGTGCCAAGGAAGCGAGCGGTGGGAAGGCTGGTCATGCACAGCATGGCCATGTTCGGCCGGGAGTTCTGCTATGCTGTGGAGGCCGCCTTTGTCACGCCGGTGCTGCTCAGTGTAGGGCTGCCCAAGAACCTCTACAGCCTGGTGTGGCTCATCAGCCCTATCCTGGGCTTCGTGCTGCAGCCCGTGGTAGGTTCAGCCAGTGATCACTGCAGCTGTAGCTGGGGCAGGAGGCGGCCTTACATTCTGGGTCTGGGCATCATAATGCTGTTAGGCATGGCTTTGTACCTCAATGGGGACATGATGATCTCAGGTGAGTGAGGGGCATATGCTGTGCTGACAGACTTATGAATTAGAAAGAAAAGAGGGGTTCCTTTATTCCCTGCTCAAGTGGGGTCTTAAAATTGCATTGAAGGAGCCAAGGGGTGCTGCAATCTTCATATAAATTCAATCCTAATGCGGCATGTTATATACCCTGTACATTCTGTTCTGTAGCTTATGCATGTGATTGCAGTGTGCTCTGTGTTGGTGGCATTGCCAAAATCGGTTCATGCAAGTAGAGCACTGCTTAGGCCCAAGAGAAGTTTTTAAGAACTAAATCTACTTTGTAAAGTTAAAAGATCGATATTTTTCTGTGGGATATCATACACGTCCAAACTGGATATCTGTTAATCCCTATTTTAGGTGGATTAGCTTCAAAACACTTACTTTTAATTACTGCAGTACTGGTTTGTACTGCAGTACTGGCTTGTTTTGGGAATATGTTATGCTGGTGAATAATAGAAATCAGAAGCTCCTTGGAAACGATGTTGCACCTGGAATGTGCAAATCAAATAGGTGTGACATCCCTGGATACTGTTATATTTCATCTTGAGATGTAACTTCTCAAAACTTTGATGGAAAGTTGTAGCTGTCATTATGACTTGGGGGCGGGGGTGGAGGAGAGGTGTGTGCTTTTATGAATTGATTTGCCTTCTCTTTCTGGATATCATTGGTGTTGAATATACTTGTATTAATTTGCCCAATAATCAACTTGATAACTGACTGATAATAAAGTCAACTCTTGACTATCTATACCAACGGAAGGGGTAGGGCAAATAGAATAAAACAGTTACTGCAAAATGCATGTGATAGGCTGCCAGAGCATGCCATGGAGGTGCAAAGGAACAGATTAAGGCTAGTGATGCTCTCGGTTGTGGAGCTTGGAGTACCCTGAGCTTGTGCTGACTCAAGGCAGTAAATAAACCTAGCACAGCTCTGTGCTGCACACTCAGTTATCCTGCTTCTCTGATGCGTTTCTGGTATCGCTGCTCTCTCTTGCATAATTAAGCATTGTGTAGACTTGGAGGGATCAGGAAAGATGAAATGTGGCTTTGCAGGGCATGGCACTGTTGCTGTCAGAATGAGGGTGTTTTTCTTTTTGTAGCTTTCATCGGTGAGAGAGACAAGCAACGGACGTGGGCAATAGTCATTACCATGCTGGGAGTAGTGCTTTTTGATTTTGCAGCTGATTTTATTGATGGCCCCATCAAAGCCTATTTATTTGATGTCTGCTCTCATCAGGATAAAGAGAAGGGTCTGCATTACCACGCCCTCTTTACAGGTACTCAGCTCCCTTCTTTTCCTCCCTGCCTCTCAAAGGAGGGGAAGGTAATTGCATGGACTTTATCCTCACTGTGTTTGTAATCTTGAATGAACTGATCATCTGATCCCGCGCTTCAGTCACGAGTCTTTTGTTGCTGGGTTTTCACTACTCCAGAGAGCAGCAGCTTGTGATTGCTGCTACAAGAACTTTGCTGTGGAAGGCTGCAGGTATAAACACTTACAACAGCACACCCATGGTTTGAGTAAGCGCAGTTTATTATTTAAGAAAGTGAAATGGTGCTTCAGTTTGTTATAATTTTCTCAAGTTTTTGGTGAAGCCACGATTAAGGGATATAAGTTGTTTCCTTGCAGCAGCGCATAAAAAGAACGTTTTTAACTCTGCATACAACACAGAGCAAGAGCTGCACAGGACAGAATAGGTGGTTTCCCTTCCTCAGCAGTGATCCCATACGCGCTGCCTTCCTGTATAGAAATAGGAGTTCTGTGTAAAAACCCAGAACTTCACAGCTTCCACAAAGCAAGTCCACGCACTTCAGTCCAGGCCCCTGCAAATGGAGAGTGAGCTTCATTTGCCTTTATGCATCTTTGAAAGGTTGCTGAGTTACAGAGGAAACCTGCAGTGTGTGAGAAGATCCACAGGGAAGGCATATATGGCTGTGTACCTGTCACGTGAATCGTGAGGAGCTTCCAGATGTGTCTGAGAGCAGTCACTGTGAAAGGACTAGAGGAAAAGCAGACCAGATGAGAAGTCATGCAATCCGTTTTGTTCAGATTTTTGTGGCCACTGAGCTGTGCCAAGAGCAGAGACATGTAGATTCACTGGCAGTTACGCTGGTCAAGGAGGTAGGTGTAGTAACTATTGCCAGTAGGATGATTTTGGACATACAACATAGCTGTCTCCAGGAATACAGATTAAAAAGAAACCTTAAAGTAGCATGGCAATGGAATCAGTATTATCCATTAGAAACTGAGAGATAAAAACTTCAACAATCACTTGTTTAGACAGAGAAGGAAGTGAGTCTCCTATGTATATTCCTGCCTTCAGCAGAACACTGGTTGCAATTTTTCCTTGGATGATATGAAAAATCCTTGATTTCCAAATCTGTAGCTACAGATTTAGCTGATCCATTTGTGTACTGAGCTGTGAAAAGGGACGTGGGACAATTCCCATCAAATAGGATTGGAATAGATTGTATTATTTAGTGCAGCATCCTGTGCCCTCCGTAGTGAGATCATTGCTATCTCAACCCTTCCTGAGGGGTAACTACCTGGCCTGTTCTTGAAATCCTCCCTTGTTCTGCAGCCCTCCCAAGGCAGTCTGCTCCCACACTTCACTGGCCTTGTTGTTAGACAGTTTTCCCTAAAATCTGATCTTACTGATTCCCTACAATTTACATTTGCCATGCCTTGTGTTACCTCTGTTAGGCACAAACAGCAATCTTCCCATTTCTTTTCCAGCTTCTGTTTTAGATATTGTTTTGTTTCCCCTATTTAGTTCCTTCTTTTTATACTCAGCATGTCCAAGATTTTGCTCTCTGCTCTGCCTTCAGTTTCAGGTTTGAATACATAACATTAAACTCAGCAGCCCTGCAGTTATGAAACCCAAGGACAAACTTAGGAGACGAGGGGAAGGAAGAGTGTGCATACCCCCCAGGCAACACTCAGACCCCATTCCGGCATCACCATTACTTTTTGTCAAAGCAATACACAAAGCCAGCCCCCACCATCAAGCATCCACTGCTGTGCAAACATGTAGTGGAGGTTTTCTTCAAAGAGTTATTAACAGCTTAGTTGTTTTCCACGAGAACAAGCAAGGATACAGTCCCCTGTGGAAGGCAGTAGGACGCAGTGAAGGAGGGCTGGAGAGGGAGAAACGTAGAGAAAATCTGCAGTGAAGTAAAAATCATCTGGGTTTTAGGTGAAGCAAATGTTACTTTCTGTGATGCAGCATGGTTCTGCCATACATTGTCTTCAGGTCTCCTAAGCAGAAGAGCAGAAACATTTCCAAGTCCTTCAAATGCTCTGTGTAACCATGTGAACTTTCTCATGCTTCTGACATGAAAATGAACATGGTCTGAACACTGTTTCTATTAAAGACACATAGTAGCATTCTCATTTTATGTTTATATAGTCTAACTTTCCTGAGAAAACCAGTAAAGGTACACATTTTTATTTGATCCTTTTTGTTCCCTTTTCCAAGTGGTGAGGTACTTAGATTTTGATAACCACAAAACAATACTTTTGGCTTTATTTCCCTTCTTTAAAAAGTGTCACCCAAAGACAGTATTTCTGTTTAGATTCAGCTATATAAAATGCATTTTGCAAAGTCCAAACTAGAGCTAGTTTTGACATAATTAAAAATAAATGTTGTTGTTCTGTGGAGTTGGTTTTTTTTTAAAAAAACCCATAAATTCCAGTAGATTTTTATTTTGTATTACTCTCTGTTTCAAAGAAAATAAATCCTCAAAGACCCAAGAAAAGAGATGTTGCTGTGTACTTGGGCATTTTTTGAGAGCTCTGTCTGCCAGAGCTGATGAGATTTTTGAAGAGGTGTTTTGGTAACTGTTCATATATGTGATTAGCTCAATATTCCTATTCCTTGTGATTAATATCTGAAGGGTGATTACATACGTTGTTTCTACAGGTTATCATTTGAGGGTATTGTGCACTGTTTGTTTATTTTATCAATGCTAGCAGATCTTTTTTCTCCTTTTTTTTTCCCCCACCCCCATAGGTTTGGGAGGAGCCCTGGGTTACCTGACGGGTGCTATGGACTGGGATCAAACTGTGCTAGGATATTCCTTGGTATCAGAATTCCAGGTGATTTTCTTCTTCGCAGCCTTGGTTTTCCTAATCTGCCTTGCTGTACACCTGCGCAGTATTCCTGAAGTCCCACTCAGATACGACAGCGAAGAGGCAAAGTTCCTGTTGGAAGTGACTGAATCCTACACATATAGTTCCATAGATGAGGAAATCAAGAATGGTTTCTTTAAGTCCACGTGTCCTGAAATAACAGCTCCAGCTAAACCAGGGAAATGTGCTGTTATGTCACAGACAGGGGTAAGTGCAAAGATTATTTTTTAAGTCGTGTTGTCGCATGCTTGGAGGCCCTTTAGCTAGCTAATGCTGACTGTTGGGACTGGTGTCCTTTCATGCACACAGAAAAAGGATCCTTCACTGGGATATGTGGTCAGGAGGAAGCCCGCTTCCTTTTTTCTTATTTGTAAAGTATTTCCAGCAAGAGGAATGAGACAGACGAGTCCTGATGCTTCAAACAATTGGCAGGGATGAGGGAAAACCAGGTTCAGGTTTCTGCTCTGTGTCAGTCTTTTGATATCCATGTGAATTTTGTCCAAAGGATCTACTTCATCCTTTAGTCCTGATAGATTTCACATCAAATTGTGGGCAAGGACTACAGACCACTAATCTTTGATATAAATCTGTAATTCCCACTGCAGATCATACACTGTCATGCGTAGTAGATATGAACTGCTTGTTCCCTGCTCTAGTAAACGTTCAGGTTTGCTCTGCTCAACATTTCATTGAGGAGTTATTGACAGCTCTGAAAGGTTTAAAATTGCTACTTCTACAGCAATGCTACCTTGCTTCTGGAGTTCTAAGTGTTGTGAAGTGATGTGGCGCCTCTGCCTTCGGCAGGGCTGTTAGGTGGGAGAGACTAGCTGGCACTTTGAAGTCATCACTGTTACCTTGCTTCTGCTGCATTTTTATGAGAGATTGCTTCAACCTAAGGCAGCTAGAAAAAGGTGACTCTACCTGAAAAAGATCTGGAGAGCACAGATAATAGTTTTCACTGTTTTTTGATTACTTTTAGTGCTAGAAGGCCTCACTGCAATATCACGTTACCCTAGCTGAGCAAAGGCTAATAACTATCTTTGGCTCCTACTATAACAATAACTGATGGAACGGTTGCTTGTTGTTTTAATTTCACTTCTGATCTCTTAGTGTTATGTATCACAGAATCACAGAACATTAGGAGTTGGAAGGGACCTCAAAAGATCATCTAGTCCGACCCCCTTGCTAGAGCAGGATCACCCAGACTAAATGACACAGGAATGCATCCAAGTGGGTTTGAATGCCTCCAGAGAAGGAGACTCCACAGCCTCTTTGGGCAGCCTGTCCCAGTGCTCCATGACCCTCACAGTTGAAAAGTTCCTCCTTAGATTCACATGGAACTTCCTCTGCTCCAGCTTGCACCACTGCCCCTTATCCTATCGCTGACATCACTGAGAAGATCCTGGCTCCATCCTCCTGACTCTCACCCTTTACATATTTATAAACATTAGTAAGGTCACCCCTCAGTCTCCTCCAAGCTAAAGAGACTCAGCTCCCTCAGCCTGTCCTCATAAGGAAGGTGTTCCCCTCCTCTGTCTATCCCTGATACAAGTCTTGATATATCAGATAAAAATACTGAGAATGTGCCAATGCTTTAAGTTAGAAACCTGAGCTCGTGCTTAAGCCACAGATAAAAGGATTTTATTATCTTTTACTATTTTGCATATGTATTATAGTGATTAATAGTTGGTATTATTAATAATAGTTGGTATTATTAACCTGAAGAAAAACATTGTTACACTGGATGCAGCACAGAGGTAGAATAAAAGATGAATGCTGCCTGGTGAGAACACCAGACAAACACAGAGGGGAGCAGACAGCAAAGCAACAGCCTTTTAGGAGAATATGTCTGTCACACTGCAGTGCTGTCCCTGCTGCCCCACCGTAGGCCAACGTGAGCAGCCAGCACCCTTCACCAGCATTGTTCACTCAGAGCAGCCTCCAGATTATCCGAGATGCTGAGTGTCATTGCCTGCTTGGGCCTTATGGGCTCTAAAGAAAGAAAGGTAAATGAAGGAGGGAGAGCAGATGCAGTGAAAGCAAGGGGAGCAGGCTGAGGATCAGGGTGGTCTGTATCTCGGCAAGAACAATGCCACTAAATCAGTAACGCCTGACGCCTGAGATGAAGCTCTGGTGTCCACGGTGGCAAGCTTGTGCCACTGCCTGCGCCTCTCTACTTTCAGCTGTACGGCCTGTCAGAGACTCACAGTGCTTTGATCTGCCTCGTGTCTCTTTGATGTGCCTGTGCATGTATAAATTCTAGACACTCACTGCCTTAATGGTCTGTCTCTTGTGGCACATGTTTCTGAGTTCATTACTGTAATTGCTTCCTTGAAGGAATGGTTTGGCTTCCTGTTTTTCTGGGTCTCTCTTCTTTTTTTTTTTAATTTTGCTGCGGGCATCATGGCCCTCTATCTTCTAAATTAAGGACTGTGCTCTTACATGCTAATAGCTTCCATGATTATTAATGAGATTTGACCTGTTACAGTATGAGCAGATATCCAAAGTGATTAATTTTTTTCCTTTAGTTTGGTGCCAAATTGCTCGGGCTCTGCTGCCATAAAACCCGTGTCATACTGATTCATCTCTATCTTTATGAATCATCTTAGGCATTGGGTTGCAGTGATTTTATAGGGAGCTTTTGAAAGATAAGGAACTGAAAAGGAGCCAGGCTTTAAATAAGGGCAGGGTTTGTGTGCTGCTCATTTCCACCCTCTAAAACAGAAATCCTTCGTTTCTATCCAACTGTCAGATTGTTCGTAACTACTGCAGTGTCTGTCGTGGTCCTGTGACCTTATGTTAACACTGACTGGAAAGGCTGTTTTAAAGAACTGTGTGAAAGAGGTGAATAAATTAAATGAGCCAAGTCAAACAATGGTAATTATCCGTGAACAAAACACTAATGAGACAATGTGGAATTTCTTTGTTCTGTTTTGTTTCCTCTTTTATAACTGTAGAAGGATAGAAAGTTCGCTCTGTTTAAAAGAGAGTGATGCCAAGAGAAATTCCAAGGGATTTGGACAATATGCAGTTCAAGGTGAAAGTCAGTAACTTGAATTTTGGCATTCCTATGGGGATTAAAAGCCTCACACTGAAGCAAAGTATTTTCCAACTTCACATGTGGCGATTATTCATAGAGTAGCTTGCAGCATAACTTAGTTCAAAGGAAAGGAGCATTGTGAAAAGAAAGAAGAACATTGACGGAAGGAAGGGAGGAAGGAAGGAAGGAAGGAAGGAAGGGTGGGAGGGAGAGAGGGAGGAAGGGAGGAAGGGAGGAAGGGAGGAAGGAAGGAAGGAAGGAAGGGAGGAAGGGAGAGAGGAAGGAAGGAAGGAAGGAAGGAAAGAAGGAAGGAAGGAAGGAAGGAAAGAAGGGAAGAAGGAAGGAAGGAAGGAAAAAAATATCATTATCATAGTACAAACCAAAGACAGGGTTCAGCTTTCCAGTAATGAACATAACTTTAACAGTTCTTACACATTTCACAACCATGCGGATTCCCTTACTGTCTCTCCCAACACTGTTGCCTTCAAACATCAGTAAATAAACTTGCAAGTGTTCCGTCATGCACAGATAATAAAACATCACCTTTATTCTTTAGAAGCACAGAGCCATGCAGGAGCTTTAAAGCAGTAAGAGCTGTTTGTGGCAAATGCCTGACATCAAGCCCACCTATGGTCCTGAAAAAAATACAAGGGATACAAGTGAACTGATGAGGGTGGCTGCAAAAGAAACAGAGAGAGTTTTGGGGCTCTGACAAGGAGGGGAGATAAGGTGGGGCATGGAAGGTGCTGAGAAGTTTTGATTTTCCCTGTCAGTAAGATTTGTTAACTGGCACCAAAACCACCTTGATTTTGAAATTAGTTATTTCTCCCCTGGGGTGAAGTGTTCAGGGGCTGGAGCTCACATACATTCTCTGGGAGCTGTGACTTTGAGTGGTGCTGCATCTCCACTGATGTGTCACAGTGTTACCCCACTTCGTGGAGGAGGGGAGGACAGTACAGAGTGGAAATCCCATGGTAATGATACACTAGAAGAGGTGAAATTTTCTAGGGAATAGAGCACATAGGAGGGAATGGGAATGCCATATTGCACACATTATATATTTTAATTCTCAGGAAGTATTTGGAATTTAGTAGCTTTAAATTTTCAGTGGAAAGCTGATTGTATCCATAAGTACATTTTTGGGGGGGTTGGTTTGGGGTTTTTTTGTGTGTGGGTTTGGTTTGGGGTTTTTTTTTGGGGGGGTGGCGCAGGGGGTTAGTGTTTGGTTAGTTGGTTTGGCTTTTTGTGTGTGGGGTTTTTTTCCCCCAGAACTCCACTGAATCAGTTTTGGCAGGAAATTCTCACTTGGTTCTACAAGTAGATAATAATCTTACTGATCATAACAGCAAGAAACGTTACATCCTTGCTGATGTAGTCCAACTCTCTTGGAGTGTCTGTGAATCTTTCAGATGACTTTATTAGGCAATGGCTCTACAAATGTAATACATGGTGAAGGACCCTCAGTATCCAAGCAACCCTTCCGAGCAAAAAACAGTTAAAAACTTTGGAAGTTTGGCAATGAAACATGTGGAGGCTTTCTTCATTTCCTGTCAGCTATTTTATTAGCCTTCAGGGCAGTAACACAGTGTTATTGTTAAATGCTTGTTTTTAGGATCAAAGGAGGATGACCCTTAAATCACTCTTGAAGACACTTCTAAGCATGCCACCTCACTACCGCTATCTGTGTGTGAGCCACCTCTTTGGATGGATGGCTTTCCTGTCCAACATGCTCTTCTTCACAGATTTCATGGGACAGGTAATAGCCTCTTGCTTCTCCTTCCTCTTAGCATTTCCTCCTCCACCAAAAAGAAATGAGAGAGTGTTACAATCCTGAAGAAATTACAGTGGTGGCAGAGCCAGTTGTATCTGGATGGCTGCACAAGAGTTTTGTAAAACAGCTAATTGATCTCAGGCCCTTGCTCCTTGCCAGCGCCTGTTGGAAAACTTTTCACTATTTGTAAGACTGTCTGTGCTTATTTAACTGCTTCAGATGAAGCTCTTGGAGCAGCTCCAAACACACCCCTTCTCTGCTTTGGCTTTGGAGCTGCTCCGAGATGGGCAGTTTTCCTAACCCAGGGAACACTGATGTCACTTGGATGCAGCTGGCGTTCCTGTGGCACATGGGCACTGGTCATTCACCTGCTCTGCAGCTCTCTGCACAGCGAAATGCTTGGCAGCTCAAGGCTCTTGTCTCCTTCAATTTGGCTGTCCCTGACGTACCTCTTTAAACTTTTCCCTTGGGCCCTTCTGCCAGCAATTCTTTGCCTTCATGACAGCCAGTGCTCCCACATCCCTGCCTGTGGTTCTTGCCTGTACGATCCTGCCCGTCTCTTCCAGGGTACAGATACGTGCTCCTAGCACAAATCCTGTCATTGCCACTTGGGATTTTTTCCCCATGGTTTCCACCCAGTATTCCCATTTCCTCAGCATTTTTTGTCTCTGTAGGAGAGAGGGAGGGAGGGGATAGTTTGTTGGTTTTGTTGGTTTGTTGGGTTTGATTTTCTTTCCCTGCAGTGTATATAAACAACTGAAAGAAAAGGTTTTGCTTGCCTAGATAAGGAACTGAGTGAGATAATGACTAGATGGGAAAATGAGTGTGTTGGGGTGAGCCTGAAAAAGAAACCAGCAACCAAAATTGCAGATAAATTAGGGAAAGAAACGCTAAGGCAAAAAGGCAGAAGTGGAGAAAGGAGAGTGGGGCATAAGCCACCCAAAGGAAAAAGAACAAACGAGTCAGTGTAGTGTGGACAGTTCAGGAAAATGCAGGTGGTAAGAAAGGAGGAGGAGCCTGGGATGGGAGACAGGCATGTGAAACCTGAAGAACTGTGAAGGGCACTGCTTAAGGGACTTCTTGGGTGCTGACTATCTCCCCTATCATGTGGGTACCCGTTTCCCTAAGAAGGAGATGTTCCACACATGCAGCCCATCTTTGCCTTCTGTGATCTTTGTGGTTTCTCTTTCAGGTTGTTTACCAGGGTAGTCCTTATGCACCTCATAACTCCACCCTTTACCTTACCTACAAAGCAGGAGTAGAGATGGGATGCTGGGGGCTGTGCATCAATGCAATTTCTTCATCAGTCTATTCTTGTAAGTACCCAGGAATGGAATCGAGCACTGTGTTTTGAAACAGTGTCCAAACAGCTTGCTAATTGCCATTGTTAAAAGAAGGAAAACAATGGAGAATCATCCCTTGGTTCTGGGGTTTTTTCCCCTATATGAAACCTTTAAGAAAAGGTACATTCTCAGCATTGTAAGAGACGGTTGTCTTAAAAGAAACAGTTGCTGATCACATGATGAGGGGTCAGTTTGGCACTAAGGCATTGTTCTGCTTGTGAACTGACACTTAACAATGAAAATCATCCTGGAGTTAGATGCCAGGCTAAAATGGATGCTGTGACCATCATTCTGAGATGCTGTTTCGCTTAGCAGAGCTGTAGCTGTAGGTTCTCGAAGGTCCCTCTGATGGCCTCTCTTCATCTGCATTCCTCACAAAATAACTTCTTCACTCTGCAGTAGAAGGTCTTGCTGGAAGCATCAACCTTGGTTTCCAGAATTGTGTGTAAATGTGCTAGCACAGTTACCCAGACAGATTTTACCATGGCTCTTGCCAAGGCTTAAAAAAAATTACTTGTGATCTGAAAACTCAAATGAGTAGCATTTGGGGGGCTGAATTGAGTCTCTAAAAGAGGCTTAATGGAGATCTTTTCCTTTTGGAGCTTAACTACAGGCATTTCTGCAGCGCCTTTCTCAGCTCAGACAGAGGCTGATGCCAAATGTTCATATTACAGTCAAAGTCTGAGGTTGTCAATGAGGGCAGCTCTTCCAGAAGGGTTGTTAAATATTTCGCTGGAGTTGGCTAAGCCAGAATAAGACTATCCCCAGAGAGAGCAAGTATTTTTAGCAAGTTTATACCTACAATAATTAGAGGCAACTTCCAAAATCAGTAAGATTATCTCCTCCATCACAAAATACAGCCCCTTAAAGGACCTTCCTGATGAAATGTGACATGTTTTGCTGTAGTCTTATCAGCATTTTCACTTACTTTCCACAGACCTGCAGAAAATCCTCCTTCCATACATAGGATTAAAGGGACTTTATTTCCTTGGATACCTACTCTTTGGATTGGGTACTGGATTAATTGGCTTGTTTCCAAATGTCTATTCCACTCTGGCTCTGTGTTCCCTCTTTGGTGTCATGTCCAGCACGCTGTACACCGTGCCATTCCACCTCATTGCAGAGTACCACCGGGAAGAAGAGGTGAGTCCCATGGCTAAGAGAGGGTAAGTTTCTACCTGTCTGGTCTGTTTGGGGAGGAAACTGGATAGAACTGGTTAGCAGCATTTAATTTTAATTTCAAACTATTTATGATGACACGTGTTATGAATGGAAAGTTCCTGACAGAGAGTTAAGGTCCCAGCTCCAAACTCTCCAAACAGCCCTCCTGTGAGACTAATAATTATTTATAATCACAGCTAAACCCAAAGCCCATCTCAGTACATGTTTGGGTGGTGAGCACATAACAGGGCTTCACTTGCCTTGCCATCTTCTTTATATCATTCCTTCCAGCTCTATGAGCCCAGGGCTTGACTTTGGAGTTCCTAAGGTTTAGTAACTACATTGTAAAGGCTGGCAGAATTTTTAGTTAACTACGAAGGGTGACAAAAGCTGTTAGCTAATAAATGCATGAAAAGTGAGTACAAACAGTTTTGTATAGTTCAGTATTAAATTATATACCACGTTCTCATTATCTCTCTAAATGTCTGGGGTTGTTTTTTAGCCCTCCACAGCATGAAATCCCATTTCCAAGGAAAATCTGGAAAAGCTTGCATTCCTTATATCATGTTACTCAGCACAGCAGGATCTTCATGTCTTGTAAAGTGTTAAGCTCTTTATAGTAAAAGTTCTCTGAAGTCAATCTTAAGTTAGTGAGAGACCTTAAAGGAACAAGGATTAGGGAGAGTTGGGAGGACCTAGGGAAAGTTCTCTTTAGGTCTGGGGAAAAAATTAATAAAGGAAATGTTTAACTGTTGAAAAACTACACAGAAACATAGTTGAGACCAGCACAGGGCTAGATCAAGTCCTTGAGAACATGTCCTAATATTCTGTATGATTTTAAAGCATTACTCTCTGAGTGATGAATACACAAAAACTCTCATTTTATTGAATCCCCGGAGGTTGTCTGAATGTGGTTAAAAATTTCATAGATCTGATTCCTGATTCTTCAGTTTATGTCTCTGTTCCTTCCAACAGTGAATGATCATGATGCAAAGTTTCAGAAAGAACAGGGAATGAACCCAGCTTAGGCTGAGATCACAATTCTAACCTCAGGCCAGCCAGCTCCCGAGAGAGGGAGTGAAGGCACAATTGTTGCCTGGCTCTGATTCAGAATTGTTCCAAGACAGAGGTGAAATAAAATAGGCTGAAGTGTGCACGGACTTTAATAGGCTAATATATTCAAATGTCACTTGGAAGAAAGCCAACTGTTTCTTGTTTGGTGCATGGTACTTGCTATGCCAGATGTTAAATGATATATTATTTTATGTTAGATCTGATATTAGCAGAATTAGGTTTAGCTCAAACCTTCTCTAATGTACAAGATAGAAAAATTAAAGAGGAAATGTCAAGTGCATGGCTACATTCATTTGCATATTTATATTTAAATTACTGTGGTCAGAACTACTGGCACATAGGAACACTGGCCATAGCCCAGCAAAATAGATATAATTTAAAAAAAAAAAAAGTGTCTAAAATTGGAAATACTGCAGGTGAAAGGACTGTGTCATTCCAGAGCAAAGAGCAGACATTTTCCCTCTCTATGTGTTTTGCCAAAATCCTGTGCTGGCTTTTAAAATGCTGCCTTTTCGACTCATGTTCTGTGCTGCTGCTGCTGCCCACGATCCAAATTCAGTTTTCTCTACTGGATTAAGAAGAGACTGTTTGTCTCTGGTACTTTTTTGCTTCATGTGCTAACAGCTTGAAGGCAATGTAATGGGTCTTGTGAAAAACAAGCATCTTAATGGCCAAGAGTGTTTGGATACCAGAAGACAGCAACACAGCCAGCCTACTGCACTGAAACCTCTTGTTTGTTACAATACATCCTTCCCATGCAACAGCCTATATGAGAAGAGCAATAAATACATAAACTATCATGTAATTTTCCAACAAAACAGAATAGTTCCTTCCTGGTGGGAGTCACAGAGCAGCTGAAGTTAGAAGAGACCTCCAGAGCTCATGGAGTCCAACTGCCCTGCTCAGACAAGGCCACCTAGACGAGGTTGCCCAGAGTTATGTCCAGTCTGGTTTGATTATTCCTGGGAATGGAGAATCCACAACACCTCTGGTCAACCTGTTCCAGTGATCAACCACCCTCACAGGGTGCTTTTATATGAGATACTTGTACATGATAAATGGAGGTTTTTCTCTGGTACATATATCACAGCAGATATACAGATAATGAGTTGTTAGTAATTTTCTCTGGTAATGTAGAAGAATCCTGGTCTGGACATTTGTTTTCCCTGGCAATAAAAGCATTACTCTTAGATTTTTGTACTGAACTCCTCTGTGTGCTTTGAGACATAACTTCAGAGCATGGTGCTCCATATAATGAATTATGCTGTGTATGTGTGTGGGACGTAGTATGACTTAGCATCTCTTTGAGGCTCTCCTTCAACCATGAGGGTTGGAAATAAATTATCCATGACAGGATGTCCCACACTGTGAAATGTCAGTTTGCCAGAGCTCAGATAGACCTGGACTTGAGGGAAATGGCTATTTTTTCTGATTCTTTGCTTAAGAGAAGGGATAGAGGGAAAAGTTGCAGATGGGAGAAAGAGGGCAATTCTGAGGGAGCTTGGAAAACTCATTATCACTTGCAAAATCTCTGTTTGGGTTCTGTAACCTCTGTGGGATGAGCAGAATAAACAGAAGGGGAGCAGAGAACTACTGTCCTGTCTTGCCGCACTTGGTGGTGTGACAGCACATTGGCTGAGAGCTGCGAGTTGTCATTGACTGTCTCTTCTCACTGTTTTGTGGGGGGTTTTTTTGTGCTTATTTGCAGAGCCTGAAGCTGCAGGATGGAGAACAAGCTGGAGAGCACGAGCGAGGGAAGGGCATTGACTGTGCTGCTCTCACCTGCATGGTCCAGCTGGCCCAGATCATTCTTGGCGTGGGCCTGGGGCTCTTGGTTAGTGTTGCTGGCAGTGCAGTCACTGTGATTTCGGCATCTACGGTGTCACTGATTGGCTGCTGCTTTGTTGCTTTCTGTGTTCGATATGTGGAGTAGGACTGTGTGAAGCGACTGGAAGAAATCTGCCCGGGGAGAGCTCTCTTTCTGGGTCGGTAGCACCGGTGCTGTTGCCACGCTGATACTGCTGGCACATCCTCCCCCCTTACCTCCTCGGAGCAGCTGCAATTCCAGAGCTTTACGAAATGGAGACTTGATAAGACTGGTTGCCTAATGCCTCCAATTGAAAACATCTGAATTTTGACTGCTGTGTTACTTCATTCCTGTTGACGTCAGTGTGTTGACACACTGTTACATGTGACGGGGTGTCTGCCCACGGTATCTCGATGCCCTACATGAGGAATCGTTACAAAACTTCTCATTAGCAATCTGTGGGAGTTAATAGATGAAATATGTGATAAGTTGAAGAAGTAATACAAGTGGACAGAGTTCAGAAGAAAGTTTTTATTTATCTTGCTTTTCAAGCATCTTAAATTTGGGGATATTCCTTCTGGTATTCAAAAGCTGCAGCAGGATCAAGCAGGTGCCAGAGGCCGTGCAGGGTGCAACTGTATTGTGGTTAGTAGTAATGTTAAATGGGATTGGCTAATACCCAGCTACTGTCAAAAACATATTTGGGTATGAATGATGACTGGAATATAAACAAGATCGAAGTCTACTGTTTAAAAGCATAACTGTAAAGTGTTTGTTTTATACTGGACCCTGCTGCTTCTGTATACTTGAAATGAAAGTACTGACTGAGCTTGACATGAAAGTCTGCCTAAGGCTCCTCTGCAAATCTGCGTGTAGGCACCTAAACCATCCATCTATGGTAAACAGCTGTCATTTCTGCCACCTTAAAAAACTGGCCTGTTGAATTTGATACTGAAAGAAAAAAAAAAAAAAAGAAAATCTTGGCCAAACCAAGAATTTTATGACTGGTTGTAAGCCATTTAAATCTTGACATTGGATATGACAGTGTTTACCTTATAGTAGCATCTCTCTTTTCTCTATTTTCCTTCATACATCTAGCTTTGAGTGAAATGGCATTTGCTCTTTACAAAATACTGTAAATAAATTCAGTTCTGCAAAGCACTATCGGGAATTACTGTACAGTAAATACTTAACTCCAGTTACCTGTATTTAATGGCATATGAAGCTTCATTCTTAATTTTAGATTACTGCCAGTGTTTGGAAGTGGAACACTCTGTCTGTGCTGTCCTTCCTCTGTCCTGAAAACTGCCGTACCCATTTGCTGTTTAATGCTCAGCCACATGAAGCCACCTGCTCATGCAGTATTGTAAACGAACAGTGGCACAGAGAAACTGTTGCCAGGTATGGTGTTTGTCTTCTTAAATGTTGCACATGTATAATTGGTGTTGTTCTGTCAGGTGCACTGTTGGGCTGATCACCTCCTACATGCTCTGCCTGACACAAGCTGGCACCGCCACAGATAAATGGCTAGATTCGAGCATAAGGTGCCTCAGCAGAGATGCACAAATTTCATCCTTTTTGTATGTTTCCAAGAGTCGACTGAGTCATTTATTCTCAGGAAAAAAAAACCAAACATAACCCAAAACTGTTTAGGCAATCTCTTATTATAACAAATCCATGCCAGCCTCAGCTACCTTTTTTGTTGATGCTTGTGCCTCCGCTGTAGGCCCGAACAGGCTCTCAGTGCATGGCAAACCTTACCTTCCTTCACAGCTCCTTCATCTGACCTTATGAAAAAAACACCTTTGATAGTTTCTTTCATTTTGTGGCTCTTCACAAGTCCCCCTCATGTCACACCCATTCAAGAGAAAAGCTTGGAAGACTGAGCCCCTGGACTGTGGCTGAAACACATTGTAGGTGCTGAGATGGCTGGATCTCACCAGAAACAAAGAGTAGAAGGCCAGAAAATGAAGGATGTTTGTCTTCTCAATACACTTCACGCCATCTCACTAACTACCATTAGCTCAGCATCTTCCAGGAGGAGGAATTTTTAAGGGAAGAGATAGGCTTCTGTACGGAGCCATGCAATCCAGAAAAAGCAGAGGTGACCTGGCTTTACAGGACTGCAAGACTTGAAGCACCATGTAAACCCATGCTCCAGGCTCTGAGGACATAAAGCTCCAATTCCAGTGTGAGGCTGGGAAAGGAACTCCGAAATGTTTACCTATCTCTTTGTCAATATTTTCTGTGAGGTTTAATGCTATCAGAACATTAAAATTTGAATGGTCAGTGCTATCTCTGCTCTGTTACACAAAGAGAGAGAGAGCTGGCATTGATTCAGGCCCGTGGAGTGACCATAGATCTGCAGTAGCATAACGAGAACTGTAAAGCTGCAGAGAGAAGAGAGATGGGACCATCATGTATATCAATGCTTATATTTACAAATTTATTCAGAGAAAACTGTTTCAGGAAATCACATTACCATCTTTCTCATGATCCTTCCTTTTAAAATTCACTGCATGCTACAGAACAGTCAAGTCGGTGTTTCTTTGGCAATGTCTCCATAAAAACATCCTATACTTGTTTCTAAGACCTCAAAACAGTTTCTTTCTTAATGGGTCTTCCTCAAAAACAGCAAGCAGACCAAAAAAAAAATAAAATCTATGTACAATATGAAAAACAGTGTTTAAAACAGAAAAATTATCATGGTGCTCATTTGCAAGTCAAAAATGTATTTCAGGTCTCACTGCAAAAAATCTAGAGCATTACTAATTCATGAGAAGAGTATTTCTTTCAGGAATAGATATGCTAAAATGCTAAAAACTGTAAAGGCATTGAAGAACTCTATTGTGGTGTTACTATCTGAAGAAGTTTCACCTTTTCTGTCCTTTCACATTAGTTCATGACTTGAGTTACCGATATGGTCAGCTATTGTACTTAATATCATCTTCTATTGCAATTACGTGTTTCAAAGTTAGAAGTAGCCTGGGTCTGATCTTTCTCATCTGGTTTTATTTCCATATGCATAAAATCAAATAAAGACCTTCTCTATATCGTGTTTACACAAATTATATGTTTAGATGAAGACAAGATGTCTTGACATAACCTTCCCATCTTCCCTCCTACTTTAACAGAACTGGTTATGGCTGAATGAGCTGAGGCTGGAAACAAGCCTGCCATCTTACCTTCATAACACCTTGCCCTTTCTCTTTCAAATGCCTCCCACTAACTCCCATTTAGCAAGCGGGCATGGCATGCAAACAAACATCCAAGGAAGTTTTGGTTCTTTTGTTTAGAGAATTTACGGAAATAGTAACATCACAACAGTTGTTTTTAGGGTGGTTTTTTTCCCCCAATGTTCATTCTGTCTTCTACAGTGATCTGATTAAGTTTCTTGGACATCTTTAAAAGCAAGCAACTCAGATGGTCCATGGGAGACACTTCTCTTTCAAATACAGGTCAGGTCACTTTTCTTCTACACAGGTCAGGATGAGTCATAAATGTCTTTGCCTTGGCAGAACTCGCAGCTTTGTAGAACCATAGAATGGTTTGGGCTGGAAGGGACCTTAAAGATCATCAAGCTCCAATCCCTCTGCCATAGGCAGGGACACCTCTCACTAGACCAGGCTGCTCAAGGCCCCATCCAACCTGGTCCTGAACACTGCCAGGATGGGGGCAGCCACCCCTTCTCTGGGCAGCCTGTGCCAGGGCCTCAGCATCCTCATCATGAAGAATTTCTTCCTAATATCCAATCTAAATCTACCCCCTTCCAATTTAAAACTATTCTGCCCTGTCCTATCGCTCCATATCCTTCTAAAAAGTCCCTTTCCAGCTTCCTTGAAGGCCCACTTCATGTACTATAAGGCTGCTATAAGGTCTCCCCAAAGCCTCCTCTTCGCCAGGCTGAACAGCCCCAACTCTCTCAGCCTGTCTTCAGAGGTGGGCTCCAGCCCACCAGTCACCTTTGTGGCCTCCTCTGGACCTGTTCCAACAGTTCCATGCCCTTGCTTTAAACATTGGTGTCCATGAGTTGGAATGAGTCCCTGCAGCATGTCAGAAGACAGGGAGAATGGTGTCAGTATGAGATGTGGCAACGATGACATCTGACATTTCTGAGGTGTAGAGGGGTTGATTCATGGAGGAAAAGGGTGGAAGTATCTGCTGTAAAATGTCTTAAAATTATTTTTAGCAGGATGAAGCTATGACAATGATCTATAAACCAAAACTTTTCCCTCTAAGCTTCCAGCATTCATTTCTTATTCCCTAGCTTCTCCTTCTTTGTATATTTAAGCAGCAAATGTTAGGGGCCATTTGTTCAAGACTAAACTGTAAAGAGCCATTTGTAATTCTGTTGCTGTCTACAGTGTATTTAGTTTCATACATCGCTGCTTTAGGTATGCAAGGCTTGTTAATCTGCTGTATTTCTTAAAAGTTCTTCTTGGAAATTAACTTTTTACCTTCCCCATGAAGCAGCATTTTACCTGTGTGTCAAAGATAATGACTTCACATCATGCAAAGCCACGAAACCAGAGAGCCTTGGCCTTTGTTGCCAAGTGCTTGAAGTAGTTGGAAAACAAAATTCAGTGTTCTCCACTTTGGACAGCAGAGCAGAGCGAGACAAGCAGGTCCTGTATGTTGTTTTCAAAGAGGGAGATCTGTGGCCTTTTCCAAAAAATTAACTGCTTTTTGAAAGGCTGATTACCAAAGGCTGTGTCTGCCCCAGGGGTAAGAGGAAATGGGGCTGCCGCCTTGCCGGTTCAAGGACTCTCCTCCCCGAACACTGGGTGCTTCGTTGCCCCCCAGTGTTCAATGGCATTATAACACTTCTCCAGGGCGCAGGAGCTGCCTTCCCTTGTAATGCTTCCTCATCGCAGACCCGACCCTCTCTCTTTCATCTTGCTCTGACGTTTCCTTACAGCGATGCGCTGCTGCACTTCAGGCTTTGGGGGTTGTTTGGTTTTTGGTTTTGGGGTGAGGTTTTTTTTTGGGGGAGGGTTGGGGAGGGGAAGGGGGGGATGTAATTTGTGGGGTTGTTGTTGCAGCTGTGGTGGTGTTTTTTTCTTGGTGTTGTGTGTGTGTGTGCAGACAACGAGGGAAAGTTGCTTGTTCGTAGCTGTAACCCAGCTGCATAATGACATTGGAGACACTGCCATATGGACACATGGTGGCAGGAGCCCACCAAGGGTATGTTTAGCATCAAACTCATGGCAGAGTCTGGCCTTGAAAGCTTTCAGTGCTACTGTCAAGAGTAAACCTTGAAGCACAGCAACCCCTGCGCTATGCCACTGTTTGGCAGGTGATTTTTTTTGTTGGGTTGGTTCCCAAAAGGTGAGGTGTGTCAGGAGGCAGGGACAGTGGCCACAGCACAAGGAGAGGACAACAGGCAGCATCAGGTCTTTGTCACCTCTGATGTGAAGCCGTCCCTGCTCATTAGGTGCTGACCAGGAGAAGGAAAAATATTGGAACTGGGGGGTCAAAGAGTGATATGAAGGAAAGGAAGAAGTTCTGGCATTGCAATCCCTAGAGGCCTTCTCTTAAAGGCTGGGAGCTACACCTTGGAGTTACATGGCTAGCAGATGACCATATAGGTGCAAATGTATCTCAAATTATTTGTTTTGCTTTTCAACATCGAGATTTGGTTTGGGTTTTTTCCTTAAGCAAAATAAACACCACCTTGCAATAACATTTTCAAGTAATCAGTTTCCAGGGATTTTGAGGACTGAAGTACTTGTGTTTTTAACAAGTGTTGAAACGCCAACTTAACTTCCAGTCCCAAGAAGTACACTTTTAATAAATACATTCCAAGTATTGCTAGATTGCATTACATTGCAAAACAAGGCAGCAAAACAGCTGTTAGAACTATGGTTATCTCTGAGAGTGTCAGCGCACGTTATCAAAGGGTGTTCTCTTCTGAACAGGAATTTTGCTTTTTGGAATATTTTACTTGGAAAGACTTTATATCAAGTGTGCTCAAAATTCAAGATTTCAGTCTGTGTCTCTGAAAATATGATCCCAAAGCTGAAATTCAAACTAGGTTCTTCCTTCAGTTGAGAAGTTCCTGGGTAGCTTTCTACGTCTATCTGCATGTTGAGGTTTTGCCCCAACAGAGAGCCAAGCACCACACAGCTGCTCTCTCTAAGAAGGAGTAGGGAGGAATTGGGAGAGGGGAAAGGGAGGGAAGGTAACCAAAAAAGCCACCAAACCTTGTTGGCTGGGATAAGGGTAGCTCACTGCAATAGCAGAAAGATTGATACAATAATGACTTTATAGCAAAAGATGCAAAACATGCTACACAATGCAGTTTCTCACCGAACTGCACACCTCAGGCTGTACAGCTCAGAGCTGTCCTGAAACTGGACTGTCCACAAAACTGTGCAAAACTGGAGCTGCCTGCTCCTCTAACCACCAGCCCCCCTTTATGCTCAGCATGATGCAATTGGCATGGAATACCCTCTTTGGCCAGTTCAGGGCACCTGTCCCAGCTGATTGGCAACAACTTAACCATCAGTGTGTTATCACACTGCTCTCACCCTGACCCCCAAACACAGCACTGCACCAGCTGCTAGAAAGAAAATTAACTCTATCCTAGCTGAAACCAGGACACTGCATACTGGATTTGCTCATGAATAATGGACCAAAGTTCAGCAGGAAAGGCCTTTTGATGAGCAAGAGGAAGCATATATTTCCTCTGAGCCCTCTTAGCAACTCCAGCAGAAATAAAAAGCAGTAAAAACACATTTAATAACTGTTTATGATCATAAACATGTTATAGATGATTTGAAATACACACTAGGAGATGATTTGAGGGCATAAAATTTTTAGAGGTTTTTCAGAATAAATGTCAAGCAAGACAGACATGTGTTAATACTATTGTATTGGAACAAAGATGTATTCATAGCAATTTACAGCTATCACAAAGAATCACAAAATCACACAGAAGCACAGAATTGTTGGGGTTGACTCTGGAGATGACCTAATAATTTTCACTGCTGCACAGAATGGAGTTGCTAAAGCAGGCTGTCCAAGCTGTGTTGAGTCAGAATCTGTGCATCTCCAGAGATGGACACTCCATCCAGTCTGGGCAACCTGTTCCAGTGTTTGACCACACAGTCTTTTTTTTCTGATGTTTAAATAAAATTTATTGAATTTCAGCTTGTTCCTACTGCTTCTTTTCCATTCCCTGCACAACACTGAGAAGAGTCTGATTCTATCTGCTTTAAAACCTACCCTCATCAGCTATTTACACATGTTGATAGGATTCCCCTGAGCCTTCTCAGTTCCAAGGTGAAAAATCTCAGCTCTGTCAGTTTCTCCTTCCATGGCAGATGCCCCAAGCCCTCCATCATACTGCAGCCTCTCCAGGAAGTTTATCTCTCTCCTCTTCTGTCCCAGAACAGGACACAACATCCCAAATGTGGCTCCACCAGGATGAGTGGAGGGGAAGGATCACCTCTCTTGATTTCCTAGCAATGCTCTACCTAATGAGGCCTTTGCTGCAGGGGCACATTGTTGACTCATGTTCTCTTTGCGTGTCCACCAGGACCCCAGGTCCTTCTCTGCAAAGCCACTTTCCAGTTGATCAGCCCCCAGCCTGTACTGGTGCTGCGGGTAATCTGTCCCCAGGTGCAGAACTTGGCATTTCCCTTTGTTGGACTGCCTGGGGCTCCTGTCAGCCCATTTCTCCAGCCCAGCACAGACCCTTTGGACGGTGGCACAACCCTCTGGTGTTTCACTCACTCCTCCTTTTTGTATCCTTTGCAGACGTGCTGGGCTGGACCCTGTTCTATCACCCGGAATGAAGGTGTTGAACAGGGCTGGCCACAGAATCAACCTTGGGGTGCACCTCTAGTCACTGATCTCTGGCTGGATGTTGTGCTGCTGATTGCAGCACTTTTAGCCTGGCAGTTCAGCCAGTTTCAATCCAGCTCACTTTCCACATTCCTAGACATATCTTTCTTGGGTTTTCTGCGGGGATGTAATTTAAGAGAGCATCAAAACCTTATTTAAGTCAGGATAAACATCATCCACTTCTCCTCCCTGCCCACCAAGCCAGTTGTCTCATTATAGAAGCTTACTAGCTTGGTCAGATGTGATTTTCCCATCACTGTAACTTTGGGATAATTGTTGGTAGCTATGAATTGATAGCAATTTTATTACTAGTTTTAAGACTTAGCCTGAAAAGAAAATTGAAGATACTTGACTTTGAGACGTCTTGTGCAAACTGATTGGAGGCTTTTTCACAACTACAGAGATAGAGAAGTAATTTTCCCTCAAGATTCCAGTTTTATCCAGCATTAGGTTACATGTGACTTCTGAATGAAAAGTGGAAAGGTTCATTGAACAATGATGCTAGAAGTCACTCACTGATGAATAGTTAATTTGATCATTGTGCAATAAGTGTGTGTGCAAGGAACAACACAAGTCCTCAGAGAAATAATATTTCTTTTACCAAGGAATGGGTAAGTGAGGGAGAGAGTTAGTATCTGAGAGAGCTACCTTTATTTTGTTATTTTCCACACTGAATAGCCTGTAGTCAGTCACCTTAGGTTTCTGTTAGCACTCCTCAAGCAGGTAGGTCAAGGTTTCAAAAAGCTTGCACAAATGAGTAAGTTGCTTCTGTCTCCAGGTGTTGGGTTTTTTTGGCATATTTGCTCAGGTGCCCTGTGAGTCTGTATTGTACAGTTAAGATCCTGGGAAGGACTCTGGGGCATAGTGTTTTGGGCTTGTGTGGTGAGGGGTGGGGGAAAGATGGGCTGCAGGGGTGGCTTCTGCAAGAAGCAGCCAGAAGCTCTCTGCAGGCCCCACAGAGCAAACACCAGCCGGCTCAAGGCTGGATCTGCTGCTGACCAAGGCCGAGCCCATCAGCAATGGTCACAGAGCCTCTGGGAGTCACATTTAGGAGAAAATAAAATGAAGCAGCCACTTTTTGCCCCCAGAGAAGGGAGTGAGATGTAAGAAACTGTGCAGACACCAAGGCCAGTGAAGAAGCGGGGGAGGAGGCGCCCCAGGTGCCAGAGAGAGATTCCCCTGCAGCCTGTGGAGCAGGCCACGGTGGAGCAGGTTGTCCCCCTGCAGCTCACTGAAGATAATAGGGAGCAGAGATCCCACCTGCATCCCGTGGAACAGTCCACAGTGGAGACACAGGTGAAGACACATGAAGGACGCCGTGACCCAGTGGGAAGCCCATGCTGGACTAAGCTTCTGGCAGGACCAGCAGCCTATGGAGAGAGGGGCTCATGCTGGAGCATGCTTGCAGGTGGGACACGTGATCCTGTGGGAGACCGTGCTGGAGCAGCCCTCCTGAAGGACTGCACTGTGTGGAAGTGACTTGTGTAGGGCCAGTTCATGAAGAGCTGAAGCCCCATGGGAAAGGACTCACATTGAAGAAGTTAATGGAGGTCTGTCTCCTGTGGGTGGAATCCCATGCTGGAGCAGGGAAAGAGTGTGAGGAGTCATATCTCCCATTGTCCCATCCCCCC
>VZTU01029012.1:0-49364 GCA_013400835.1 Zapornia atra
CAATGAAGATACTGAACAGGACTATTGAATGTTGTCACATTAACCAGCTGATCCCTGAAGTTTCAGTCCCTGATGAAACTTTCAGCAATAGAAATAAACTGATATTTTGAAAGAGTTGATGCATCCATTAACTTTGGCTAGCGGTGATTAAAACCACTGCAAAGGAAACATGAGCAGCCAAGAGCCTTGTGGTAACTTTTCCCAGTGGGTGGCTTTCTCCTTTAGACAGCTGACACGTGAGCTGCGAATCTGTTAGAGCTCAGTGTTACCAGGGTGCAGTGGGAAGGCACAATGAACCGGCTGCTCTGGCAAGAGGGTCAGCCAAAAAGCATGAAGCCCAGGTATGTACAGGGTCTGTGCAGTAGCTGGAAAAGTGGAGATGATTTTTCACGGATGCAGGTCGTGGCAGAGCTCAGTGTCCCCAGCCAGATGTCATACTTGCAGGAACTCCTCGCCTGCGTATTTTCCAGACTGATGAAGCCATGGTAATTCAACATTCACTCTGCCCTCATGAGGCCCCAGCTGGAGTCCTGTGTCCAGATCTGGGGGTCCCAATACAAGAAAGATGTGGAACTGTTGGAGAGGATTCAGAGGAGCCACGAAGATGATTAGAGGGCTGGAGCACCTGCCCTACAAAGAAAGGCTGAGGGAGCTGGGCTTGTTCAGCCTGGAGAAGAGAAGGCTGCGGGGGGACCTCATTGCAGCCTGCCAGACCCTGAAGGGAGCTTATAAGCAGGAGAGGATTCAACTTTTTAAAAGGGTAGACACTGGCAGCACAAGTGGGGATGGATTGAAGCTTAAGGAAGGAAGGTTTAGATTAGATATTAGGGGGAAGTTTTTTACAGAGAGAGTGGTGAGGGTCTGGAACAGGCTGCCCAGAGAGGTGGTGGATGCCCTACACCTGGAGGTGTTCAAGGCCAGGTCGGATGGGGCCCTGGGCAACCTTGTATAGATCCAGGCCCACGGTTGGTGGCCCTGCCTGTGTCAGGGGGGTTGGAGCTCTATGATCCTTGGGGTCCCTTCCAACCCAGACCATTCTATGATTCTATGATTCAGACTTTTATGGGTTTTAGTTACTTCTGCTGGGTTGTTCAAGTGGCAGTAGATAAGCGAGGGAAGCAAACACCCCTCCAATGATATATATCTTGGTGTTTTACACTTGTGTGGCTCCCATCCAGAGGCAGAAAAAGGTTTCTGTATTCTGGAGAACTAAGCTCTGCAGTCCTACCCTGGTCAACATAAGTTATGCTGACTATGTTTGACAGAAAGAGAAAATAAAATCCTACGCAAACCCAAATATTAGCTAAACAGGCTGCTTGCTCATTGTTGGCTGATGAGAATATAGAACTTCGTGGAATGGGATACAAGTATAAAGAGGAAAACCTCCTGTCCCAAAAACCTGCCCCCTCCACCTCTGCCAGGCAGCCTAAGCGCATTGCCAGCTCTCCTTCCAGTCTCAGGCCCAAAAGAAGGCAATTATCTCTGTGGTCACTTTCTGCTGACAGGCACAGCGTTTTGACAAGCAGAGAGTTTGAGAGGGACCTGGCAAGGAGGTGCTCTCTAAACCTAGTTATTCCAAACAGTTTGTTAGGTACCCGACTTGATAGTTCAGTCATGGGCTCTTATTTGCATTGCCTATTCATGTTTCCAGGTGCAAAACCATCCATGTAAATTGTGCTTATTGAGATAAAAATTGAGCCTTTTGGTGCTTTGGCAATGCAGCCAGCAAATGACATTCCCTAGGCCAAGCAGAACATCTGAAGAATCCTGAAGATGTTGCTTTTGAGCAGCCTATATAACACACTCATCCCTGGCTCCCATGTTTACAGTTACATAGGACCATAGGTGGCTGGCTCTTGTGCTTATGTGTTTTGAAAATGTCTTGCTGTCTCCTGACCTGGCCCACTGATGTAACCAGAAGTCCCTCTCTTCCCATGCATGCGGCTGTTTCGCGTAGGCGCGTTCGGGTGTTCTGCTCAGCTGTATGTGTTTGAATACGTTGCCAGACAGAGCCATTCCAATGAAATCACTGGACTGTTATTTGGAGGGCTGAAATTTCACCCACTTCATAATTTATTTTACTCTCTCCAGAGCCAGTCCATCACTTACCCCACTGGAATGCATTGCCAGCTGTCACAGCACGCTAATACTCATTGGCTAGTGAAACTTCAAAGTCTGGTAAGCTGTCCCAATTGGGGGCCAGAGAGAGCAGAATTGGCTGATGACTTTGGTGTTTCTTCACAGCAGCTTACTTGCTTGCTTGCTTAGCAGGCATGCACAAATTCCTGTTTCCCATAAGCAGCAGCAGTCAAACAAGAGCAGAAAATCTGCCTGCTGTCCCTCATCTCTTCCAGACAGCACCCACGAGTCTCTCCATGGACTCTGGGTCTGTGGGAGTGGGTGTGAGCAACTTTGAGCTTTGATGTCTCTGCACTGATGCAGGGTTTTTTCTCTCTCAAATGTAAAATCCTGTCTCACCTGGAAAGAGACTTAACCAGGCCCAGAGAGGAATCAGTCCCAGGGGAAGAAGGGGGAAGCAGAAATGGGAAAGACAAAACAAGAAATTGTCTCAATGCCAAACAAAAGGAGATTTTTTTTGTGGTGGGCACCTTGTTTTTCCAGTCATTTATAGCTCTGCTTGGTCCTTTGGACTTTTTCCTCCGATGTTAGGGGTTATGCTCACCATCCTTGTATTATAAAGGAGGGTTTCATATCAGGGCCTGAAGCATCTCCCATACGAGAAAAGGCTGGGTGAGTTGGGGCTGTTCAGTCTTGAGAAGACTGAGAGGGGATCTAATCAATGGTTATACATATCTGAAGTGTGGGACACAGGGGGACATGGCCAGCCTCTTCTCAGTGGTCTGTGGGGACAGGACAAGGGGCAGTGGCCTCAAGTTGGAGCACAGGAAGTTCCACACCAATATGGGGAAGAACTTTTTCCCAGTGAGGGTGAGGGAGCCCTGGGACAGGCTGCCCAGGGGGTGTGGAGTCTCCTTCTCTGGAGATATTCAAGCCCCGTCTGGACACCAACCTGTGCAATATGAGCTGGGGAGCTGCTTTGGCAGGGGGGTTGGACCCGATGAGCTCTTGAGGTCCCTTCCAACCCCTACTATTCTGTGATTCTGTGATCATACTCTGCTTGATAGTTTGCAGAGATTGTTGTGGTTCTGGTGGTAGACAAGAGTTTGTCTCTCTACTTATGTTTTTCTCCCAGCATTGTGGGAATATGTTTTACGAGCAACAGAAGGATTTAGATATCGATGTCGTTAATGTATAGGCATGAGGAGTTTGTAGCAAAGTCATTACCAAAGCCAGGAGAGACATGGAGGGTTTTGCTCATAGCCCTTAGGTCTATGGGGAAGGGCAGGCTTTGAAACCTTTGTGGATCAGCCATCCCACCCCTCGTGTTGGACTTGGTGAGAAGAGGGATAGGAAGGAGGGGATAGGAGGTGGTTTTGGAGAAGGGGATGCCTCTTCTCAGGAGCTGGAGAAATTCACAGTGAGCCCTGGGTGTGCCACCTATGCCAGGCTGACATACCTGTTTAAACCCAGTCCTCTGTTCATCCTTTGTTTGCCTGTGGCTCTAAATCAGCCATTCCTGCTGCAGCCCCAGAGCTTTGATCTTACCTCCACCCTATTTTCCTGAGAAGGCTGACAGAAAACCATTGCTCTTCATTTATGATTTTTTTTTTAAGGAAGATTAATGGTAACTGGTCACCACCTCATTTATTTGCAAGGGTAGCATAAAGGGAGCACTGGTTTCATCAAAGGATTGGCAACAGGTTGTATGTTACACATAATCTCCACCAGCTGCAACTGCGGCTATCTGATAGCTTATACTTCAGTTGTGTGATGATATCTGTCTTCTTCCTTTACTGTTTTTCTTAGATATTAATATTTCTAAGCAATTTTCTCCAAAAATAAAAAGAGAGAGAAAACGAACCCACATCCTCCCCACCCCCTGCCACTTCCTGCTCTGAGTACAGGAGTCTGCTCGTTTCCCCTTTGACCATCACTTGCTGGTTCCTTTGTGCAATCCTCCCACTCTGTCCTTGCTGCAATTTTACAAAAGACTCATTTCCAGGCTGAAGCTTTCTAAATGCTGTTCTTCAGTGGTTAAACATAAATCTCTCAGCTTTTTTTTCTCTGGAATAGGAGCTATGAAATGTGCCAGGTTCCTACTCTTGTCTGAGCCACCAAAGGGTGTCATCAAAACATTATGTCAGGTGGCTGGATTTCTTAATCTTCTATTAATCTTGGTATATTTGCTTTCCTTTATATATGTTATCAAAAGCTGTGTTTACAGTTTTGTCTCAAGTTATCACGGTGCTTTTATTTTGGGAAGGAGAGAAGGAAGGAAAGAAAGAAGGAAGGAAGGAAGGAGGGGGAGGCATCCCTTCCTTTCAATGTGGGGGTCATGTTAACTTGGAGGCAGCTGCATTTCTAAAAGCCTGGTTTCATTGCTGAAAGCCAGAGCATTTAATGGATGGGCTAACACAGGAGGAGGCTCGTTCCAGTGAGAAGGCTCTTCTAGGGGCTGTTTTGAAGAGCGGTGTCTATTTTTAATCCCGCTGCGCACCTGTGTCCTTGTGGCTTGTCATTCACAAGCAGGAGGGGAGCACAGAGCAGGGCAGTGGGTACAGGTTCATCCTGGGGGGAGAGGGAATGCATGTCGATGGAGCCAATGGCCTTGGCTGAGCAATCCCCTTTTTAATTATCCTTGGCAAGAAAAGTTCCTATTGCTTATTCTGAAGAAAATGCAACTCTTTCCTCACAAGCTGCGATTGTCTCTAGCCCATTGAGAAACACCTCAGCACAACTCGGGGTTTTTTTCTGACCACTGTTGTACCTTTGCCACTGAAGGAGATGGGACAGAGGGGTCAGATGCAGCGCCTGTTTGGAGGCTCCAGAGCTGTTCCTGCCCACCATTGTCTCAATGCTGACAGGAGGTAGGAGAAAGTGAAGGTTACAGCCACCGGTGAATCATTTAATTTCCTTCTTAGTGCTTATCCTATGCTTTAAAGACTGTCAAATCCTAAGCACAGCAGAAAAACACCAGAGAGGAAAGTTCTTGTATTTCCCAGGAATTTCAGATGCAAAATGTGAAGCAATTTTTTTCCTTGGGTGGGTCCTACCAGCCGGTCCCTGCTCAAGCGTGGCAGTTGTGAAAGGGGCACATCAAGTCGCCAAAGGAACAGTCTCTGTCAGTGGCTGCAAGACTCCCTGTGACTCCTCCTTCATACAGTCATAAAATCACAGACTGGTCTGGGTTGCGAGGGACCCCAAGGATCATAGAGCTCCAACCCCCCTGCCACAGGCAGGGCCACCAACCTCCAGGCCTGGATCTACACAAGGTTGCCCAGGGCCCCATCCAACCTGGCCTTGAACACCCCCAGGGATGGGGCATCCACCACCTCTCTGGGCAGGCCAATGCTCACATGTGAAAAGCCCAAACACAGTGACTCCATAGTCATACCCAAGAATCGTACTGTGAGCGGATGCAGCATAGAGCTATGCATGTCATACCCCACCCCCCCCCCAACAAAAAACAAACCCAAACCTATAGAGGAAGAGAGAGAAAGCATTCAGGTCAGCTAGTCATTTAATTTCATACATTATCATATATTTTATTCATACAGATCAACTTTTACTAAAGATTTGGGAGGTGTTCTGCTCAGCCTGAAAATAGGTGTTGTGGAATTGCGTGCTGTGCAAACAGGCTGCAGATATGTCGCAGCCCCTCCCTGTGCAACCTTTCCTAGGGACCCTGCTTTGGCAGGGGGGTTGGACCTGTTGATCTCTGGATGCCCCTTCCAACCCTTACGATTCTGTGACTCTGTGATGAGGACAGGCCAACTCTCTGTTTCAGCATGGCAATCCCAGCTGTTGCTCCTGCTGCGGCCGCATGAACCCCCACCGCTGTGTTCCCTGAGACACCGCACGCCCATCAGATTGCACATAAAATATGTTTTCCCAAAATATTTGACAAATGCAGTAATTTATTTTTCCCGTGCCCCAGAAGTCATAGTTACATTCCAGTTTTACAGAAGAACACGCTCTATCTCCCTTTGACTCTTCCAAACATAATCTGTTCAGTATCAGGCTTTTAATTCCGCGTTGGGAGATAGCCATTTGGCTGATGCAGTCTTGAGAATGTCTGGATAAATGTCTGGATAATTTCAGCTCGACATTGCTCTGAGAGCCATTTGCAGCCCAGTCAGAAAGCATTCAGTCTGTGCTCAGATACTCTGGATCATCAGAGCACAATAAGAACAAATGGGCCCCACTGTCTGATGGATCTGTTAAGGTCACGGGGCAGTGGTCATTTGGATGGGCTTTTTCTGTGGAAACTGGAGGCCTACACAGAGTCGCAGGGTTGGAAAAGACCTTTGAAGATCATCATGTCCAACCAATCCCATCCTAAGCTAAACCATATCCCTAAGTACCTCATCTTCCCTTTTTTTGAACACATCCAGGGATGGTGACTCAACCCCCTCCCTGGGCAGCCTGTTCCAGGCCCCAACAACTCTTTCAGTGAAGACCTTTTTCCTAACATCTAATCTGACCCTGCCCTGGCACAGCTTTGTGCCATTTCCCCTGTCCTGTCTCCTGTTACTGGGCTGAAGAGACCATCACCTCTCCACACCCTCCCTTCAGGTAGTTGTAGATGGTGATAAGGTCTCCCCTCAGCCTCCTCTTCTCCAAGCTAAACATCCCCAGCTCCCTTAGCTGCTCCTCATAGGATTTGCCCTCCAGCCCCTTCCCCAGCCTGGTTTCCCTTCTCTGGACTCACTCGAGGACCTCAATGTCCTTCTTATGGTGAGGGGCCCAGAACTGGACCCAGCACTCAAGGTGTGGCTTCACCAGTGCCCAGTACCAGGGCACAATCCCCTCCCTGGACCTGCTGGGCACCCTGTTTCTGGTACAAGCCAGGATGCCATTGGCTTTCCTGGCCACCTGGGCACACTGATGGCTCATATTCAGCCTGCAGTCACCGAACACCCCCAGGTCCTTCTCTGCCTGACAGCTCTCCAGCCAGTCTCCCCCAAGCCTGCAGTGCTGCAGGGGGTTGTTATGTCCCATGTGCAGCACTCTACACTTGGCCTTGTTAAACCTCATCACATTGGTCTCAGACCATCGGTCCAATCTGATCAGATCCCTCTGAAGAGCCTCCCTACCCTTAGGCAGATCAACCTAGTTCCTCCTAGTTTCATGTCATCTAACATACATCTCAAGCTGCACCAGAGCTATACCATCACTGAGGGATCCAGCTGCCCTTTTTCCTGCCTCCTCAATGCTTGTCAGAGAGCAGCTTCAGCAGTTTACTAGTTAAGGAAAAACCTAGAGATTTAATATAAAGCATACCAACCACTCCTGTCTGACATCCTCCAGAGAGGGCTCACATACAACCTGAGTATTTACCTTACACGGGATACCTCTTGGAGGATGAACAGTGATACTGGATGTTTTCTATGCTTTTTTTTTCCCCTTTTAACCTTGGGTCTAACCCTTGTGCACACATGGTATTTCAGATCTCATTGATTAGCAGCTGGCAAGCAATTAGCTACGTGACAGTGAATGGCTAGTCAATCAGCCCCACGGAAGGAAGTACATCTCATCTTATAGCTTCAAAATGTCATTTCTGACAATATTTGCCTATCAGCTTTTAAAAATCATGCACAAACAGAGCCTTGGGAGAGCTTTGTTGGTGGGGTTTCTTCTTCCCTGCTGGGTTTGAGCAGGAAAATTACTACTCGGGTACTTTCTCCACAGTCATTTAGGAAGTTCAGCTGCAAAAGATGGAACAGGCTTGGCAAAACGTGCTGAGACTCTTTTCAGGCATGCAGAGCTGTGCCCTGTGTTCTAAGGATTCACACAGTCCTCCTCAATCCCCTCAATCCTTTGGGAAGAGGTGATGGCAATGATCAATGGAGTATCTGTGGTTATTATAATTAGTTCTTAGTGCAGGGAGAGGGATTGCTCTGACTATCCCTTCCTCGCATCCTATTGATTGAAACTGGCACACACTTTAGTTTAGGCTGTAGTTTTCATTTATTCTTAGTTGGAAACAATTTGAAGAGAGAAAAAACAAAAAAGAAGAAAGGGTGAGATGCATGTTAATTAAGGAGACAATGGCAAGAGTGATATAATAGAGAAAGAGAGCTGGAAGTAATCTTCTGTATTTTACACCGTGAACGATTCCCTTGGGAATCTGTTAGGAGCCTGCAAATTATGTGGGTTTAGTTATTTCCCTAGCTCCTGTACAGACTATTCACATAGTTGTTGCTAGAGTTTTCTCTCATAACATATTTTGCAGTTGTGGGTGTACGTTGTATCTGGCTGCGATTACGATTTCCACATTGTGTTAGGCAATGCGAGCATTTCCTTGGTTTTGTCCAGTGCTGATCACAGAATCACAAGGTTGGAAAAGACCTTTAAGATCATGGAGTCCAACTGTTCCTGTCCTGTGCTAAACCATATCCCTGAGCACCTCATCTACCCGTCTGTTAAACACATCCAGGGATGGTGACTCAACCCCCTCCCTGGGCAGCCTGTTCCAGGCCCTGACAACTCTTTCAGTGAAGAAGTTTTTTTCCTAACATCTAATCTGACCCTGCCCTGGCACAGCTTTGTGCCATTGCCCCTTGTCCCGTCTCCTCTCACTTGTCTGAAAAGACCATCACCCACCTCTCTACACCCTCCTTTCAGGTAATTGTAGGTGGTGATAAGGTCTCCCCTCAGCCTCCTCTTCTCCAGGCTGAACATCCCCAGCCCCCTCAGACACTCCTTGTATGATTTTCCCTCCAGCCCCTTCCCCAGCCTGGTTGCCCTTCTCTGGACTCGCTCCAGGACCTCAATGTCCTTATGGTGAGGAGCCCAGAACTGGACCCAGCACTCGAGGTGCGGCCTCACCAATGCCCAGTACAGGGGCACAATCACCTCCCTGGACCTACTGGCCACGCTGTTTTTGATACAAGTCAGGATGCCATTGGCCTTCCTGGCCACCTGGGCACACTGCTGGCTTATATTCAGCCTGCAGTCACCCAACACCCCCAGGTCCTTCTCTGCCTGACAGCTCTCCAGCCAGTCTCCCCCAAGCCTGTAGTGCTACATGGAGCTTTTCTGTCCCATGTGCAGCACTCTACACTTGGCCTTGTTAAACCTCATCCCGTTGGTCTCAGCCCATCAGTCCAGTCTGTTCAGGTCTCTCTGAAGAGCCTCCCTACCCTCAGGCAGATTGCAAGTGATGTGCAAGTTGTCAAGTGTTGGGCATTTCAAACCCAACTAATAGATCACTGTAGATTTTTTTTCAAAGGCATCTCTTGGTCCAGAACTGAAAGGAGGGAGGATGTGGGAGCAATAGGCTAATCGCAGAATGAAACTATTCATAGTTGTTAAAAACCTTGCCAGTGCCACAGCCTGCCTCCCTTATCTGCACAATGCAAAGTTCACCTATGCGGCTTTCCTCAGAAGGAACATAAAAGATAGCATTGAGGGAGAACAGTTTGCCTTGAGATGATGAGAGGGAACATAAATCTCGAGTACGTAGCACAAGAGACACGCTCAAAAGCATGCTTCATAAAAAGCAGGCTGTTGGGAACAAATTTCAACCCAGCAACGTTTATACCTGTCCAAGGGAAAGAATAATAAAGTATGTCCCAACATGCTTCCTTCCTTTGCCTTCTGGAGAAGGGAGGTGGAGAGAGCAGAGAGTGAGGAGGAAGGAAACCTGAAGCGGAAACTTGACTTTTTTTTTCATTTCCAGACTGAAACAGCCTTCTAAAGCTGTTGTTTTGTTGTGGGCTCATGGTTTGGGTTTTTTTTTCTTTTTAATAATAGTGACTAGAATAGTGACAGAGCATAGGCTGCCCAGGGGGTGTGGAGTCTCCTGCTCTGGGGATATTCAAGACCCATCTGGACGCCTCCCTGTGCAATATGAGCTGGGGAGCTGCTTTGGCAGGGGGGTTGGACCCGATGAGCTCTGGAGGTCCCTTCCAACCCCTACGATTCTGTGATTCTGTGATTCTGGTTTTTTTCACCTCAGAATGCTCATTTGAATTGAAATCTTGATGTAGACTTCTGACAGGAAAAATTGATATACACCATTAATATTTTTCAGTGCAATGTGACTTTTTAAGATCTCCACATTTGATATGCTCAGTGTCGTGCTTGTGTTAAAAAAAAATACCTCCCCCCTAATTATGCACATTAGTGGCAGTGAAAGGAGCTCAAGCTCCTGCAGAGCCCTTCCTGTGTCACCAATGCTCTGACTAAGAGGAGCCCAGAAAACTACAGGGAAAATGCATTTACAAATACAGTTCCTTATTTGGGTTCTGGTATGTAAGCTGGTAATTAACACCCCATTTTGGCAAAGATCTATAGAAAAGCTTAAGTCTGCCCCATGAGTAATCCCATTAGCACCATGTTTTTCTTCCACATGGAGGGAATCTTCCGAGAAACAGGACCTCAAGAGAGGTCCCTCTGCCCCTCTACTCTGCCCTGCTGAGACCACACCTGGAGTATTGGGTCCAGTTCTGGGCCCCTCAGGTCAAGAAGGACACAGAACTCCTTGAAAGAGCCCAGCGCAGGGTCACCAAGGTGATAAAGGGAGTGGAACACCTTCCTTATGAGTAGAGGCTGAGGGAGCTGGGCCTCTTTAGCCTGAAGAAGAGGAGGCTGAGGGGTGACCTCATTAATGTTTATAAATAGGTAAAGGGACTTTTTATAAAAGTCAGGAGGACGTAGCCTGGCTCTTCTCAGTGATGGCCAGTGACAGGACAAGGGGCAATGGGTGCAAGCTGGAGCAGAGGAAGTTCCATGTGAATATAAGGAGGAACTTTGTCACTGTGAGGGTGATGGAGCCCTGAGACAGGCTGCCCAGAGAGGCTGTGGAGTCTCCTTCTCTGGAGACATTCAAACCCTGCCTGGATGTGTTCCTGTGTGATTTAATCTGTTCTGGCAGGGGGGTTGGACTGGATGATCTTTTGAGGTCCCTTCCAACTCCTGATGTTCTGTCATTCTGTGAAAGGCTGCCTTGGAGTGAGTGCAGGAATGGAAATTTTATTTCAAAGTTAATTATGCCAGCTTTAAAAAAATAAAAGATAAAATAATTCACTGAAAGACTAGCAGAGAAGAATTCCCACAGAACTTGAACCGTTAAGAGTGACATTTCATTCCTGTTGATTGGCAGACTCAACGTTACCTGAGCAATGTCGCAAATCACACCTGGCTTGAAGCACTGAGGTTTTGCACTTGACTTCCATAGGCAGGTAGTCATCTGTAGCCAGACTTCTCTCTGTGCCTTTGTATTTGAGGACTAGGACTTGTGCATGGATTATTTCTTTAGAATGAGTGTTGACATGTATTGTTATATGCCCCATTGCTACAGCAGGGAAAAACATGAGTTAAAACTTCTACCTCCTTATTTTTGACTACAGAAGATTAAGAAGTGCTCTGGGGTCATATTCCACCCTGCTTAACACACCCTGTATCATCTTACTGGCTTCAGCAGCACTGTCGGAGGTGTAAGTCGTGACAGGGTCTTGGCTCTTCCATCCTCATCCCTGCCACTTTGAGGAAGGGTTTGTTATCAACAGGGAGTATGTTTCCCCCTCAAATGCACAGCCATCTCTGGAGCCCAAATGCCCAAAAGCTTAAGGAAACCTTGCACCTCTCATCTCAGGCAGGATGCTCTCTGTCTCGCATCTAAGACTCAACACGAAGCTGGAGGCTGAACTGAGCCACTTTTTGGCTGGTAATTGATCGTTGATATATTTTATTGACCTCTTCAGAGTTGTCCAGGTTTTGGGAAGCCTTAGGTGTGCAAATACTGTAAACACAGTAAGAACTGAAACATTGTTCTCAGAGGTGGCAACAGGATCATTTCAACTCAGAGAGATCAATTTTACAGCTGTATTCGGTCCGTGCAGGTGCTGGCAGGCCTGACCAAGCTTTGCTAAGCCATGTACTGAGCCTTTAATGTCGATGTGGATGTTATGCCACAGTGGTGCTAGCTTAGTCATGTTCATGTTCCCTGGGATGCATCAGGAGGAGTGTGGCCAGCAGATCACAGGAGGTGATCCTCCCCCTCTACTCTGCCTTGGTCAGGCCTCACCTGGAGTACTGTGTCCAGTTCTGGGCTCCCTGGTATAAAAAAGACAGGGACCTTCTGGAGAGAGTCCAGAGAAGGGCTACAAAGATGATTAAGGGCCTGGAGCATCTCCCCTATGAGGACAGGCTGAGTGAGCTGGGACTGTTCAGCCTGGAGAAAAGAAGACTTAGGGGGAACCTAATGAATGTTTATAAATATCTTAAGCCTGGGATGCAGGGGGAATTGGCCAGCCCCTTTTCAGTGGTCTGTGGGGACAGGACAAGGGGCAATGGCTGCAAATTGGAGCACAGGAAGTTCCGCACCAACATGGGGAAGAACTTTTCCCCAGTGAGGGTGAGGGAGCCCTGGGACAGGCTGCCCAGGGGGTGTGGAGTCTCCTTCTCTGGGGATATTCAAGACCCATCTCGACGCCGACCTGTGCAATATGAGCTGGGGAGCTGCTTTGGCAGGGGGGTTGGACCCGATGATCTCTGGAGGTCCCTTCCAACCCCTGTGATTCTGTGATTCTGTGTGTGATTCATTCACTGCCAGCGTGGAGCAAAAGAGTGTTGGCTTGATTTGTAGCATCTCCATGGCATGGCGTTTCCTGGCTCAGGCCAGTCCCCAAAAGCCAATGTGCTGTTCTGGTTCGGCACACCAATGAGGACGTGGAGTATGGTCTGACTTCTCTGCCACAGAGCAGCTTTCCAGCGTATTCAGGCTGTTACATCAGAGAGAGTGTTTTGCAGGAGGGCAGTGTTTCCTTCCGTGTCGTACCCTGCTGTGTGCCTTTTGGCAGGTATGAAAGAAGTGAGAATACTATGCCACCCCAAAAAAGAGAGTAGGACTGGTATGGGTCACCTCCCAATCTTTTCTCCTTCCCCTTCAGCAACTGGTGCATCCGAACCACTAGGAAACACCAAAGTCTTCCTGTGAAATACAAGCTGGAAATGCAATCACATCTATTCTGTCTGTGTTTCAGGGAGAAAACGAGGCAGGAAAAGCAGATGTGTTAAGGAAGATGGGAACAGCCTTTGCACCTTCATGCTATTCTATTTATTCTTATAGCCAATTGCTAGAGAACTTCAGCCTCTGAAAGCAGAAAGGCACGATTTGGACCTCCATGAAAAGAAAGCTAGTGCAGTGTAATCATTTCGAAGCCAGATCAGAGACAAGCTCCTGACTGCTGCTGGATTTGCCACTGCTAACCTCAGTTTCTGGGCAACCTCAGTATCTTTTGTCCAGAATCTGTGACAAAAACGGATGCTGAGATCAGGCAGTCTGTTGCCTTAACCACATCCCTGTGGATCCGGGCATTCATACCACTCTCTTAAAAACAGTAAGGGCATCCTGATCTCTACCCCTGCTATTGTATTCTTCCTGCTCATCAGCAGCAGATACCGAGGCAGATGATCTTTTTATAAGGCAATTTCTGCTCTGTGCCTCTTGCCAGTTGCGTTGAGCCCTTTCCCGTTATTAAAATGCCATTGAACAAGAGCAAGTGTCACGTTGTTAGCAGTTTGTCTTCTTCTCAGCCCAGCCTTTCACACCAGTTACAGCCTCTCCGCTGCCAGGCTGAGCTCTGCTGCACCGCTCACTGTTCAGTGTGTAACAGAACCACCTTTCTCCTAATGATATTGCTGACATATTCTTTTCTTTACAATGATTTTGACAGAAAAAAATACTCATCCCTCATTCTTCTTTCTCAACAAGCCAGCCTTCCCCTTTCCTACGCCCTCCTTTCCTGGGATGGATGCTTAAACAAACTCCCTCTTGGGATTCTTTGGTACTTTTTTGTCTCTGAGCATCCTGAATTATCAAGAGCTGATTTACTACATGTTTACTGCAGTCTGACTGGGAAGATTCTCTTCAATTCACTCAGTTCCCCTCTGCAGCAGATTGACTGCAACTCTACCGATCTGTCTCAACTCAAAGTAGCTAATTGCTTTCCCATGCTAGCACACAGCCTGGAATTAACTGTTGAGGATTATGGTGTGTCCAGTTTCATGGGATCATTTTGTGTTATATCTTGTCTCATTAAAAGAGAGCAAGATGGGTTTGAAATGATTAACACGATTAGCAATGGTGCTACCTAACAGAAGAAATAATCAAGGAACTCATTGTTTTCTGAAGAAATTTATTATTTATCACACAGGGGAAAGTGGGTGCATTTTGCTAGCATTCCCTGGTGAGACTAGATGGGTGAACCAAGAAACCAAAACCAAGTCAGTCAATTTCTTGTTTACAGTGAAAACCTGCTCTCTCTCCTCACTCAATCTGTACATGAAACTGAAGTATGCTCCTGTGACATTAAAACAGGGGGAGCAATTTCCAAAATGGCATGTGCTAGATATTTATGCACCTCTGGCTTGCCCCATAATCTGCTGAGATCCTTGCAAAGCTTGCCATTGGTTCTAGATGGATCACACCATGGCTTAACTTTCACCAAGGCACCGAGAAATAATGCTTCTCTTGGGATGGAGGTGAGAAAGGATATAGCTACTTCACAATTTTTTCTGCATCCTTGTTTTGTGCAATTCTAGATCTCAAAGCAGGTCAAGCCCCTGGGAGTTTTAAGGTTTCTGGAATGCTTCTCCATCTTGACTTCACTTCTCGCATCCTTTCGCTTCCCCATCTCAGCCTTTTTTGTCACAAAGAACAAAAAAGTCCAGGTGGGAACTCACATTCACAGAACTGTAGGGGTTGGAAGGGACCTCCAGAGATCATTGACTCCAACCCCCCTGCCAAAACAGGGTCCCTAGGACAGGTCACATAGTGAGGCGTCCAGATGGGTGTTGAATATCCCCAGAGAAGGAGGCTCCACACCCCCTGGGCAGCCTGTCCCAGGGCTCCCTCACCCTCACTGGGGAAAAGTTCTTCCCCATGTTGGTGCGGAACTCCCTGTGCTCCAACTTGAGGCCATTGCCCCTTGTCCTGACCCCACAGACCACTGAGAAGAGACTGGCCATTTCCCCCTGTGTCCCACACTTCAGACTCGAAGTATTATAATACAAATTGGATTTGTTTGTGTGTGTGTGCACAAGTGTGCAAATCCACATGCATACAAAGGTATTTGCACATAGGTGTGTATATGCACAGTGACTACCTTGCTTTCATTAAGAACACGAGCTCTAATGGGGGCTTAATTTGATGAAGCAAGTTGTACATCCACAGTCCACTCGGCTCACTGGATTTGCCTGCATAGATGTTTCCCATTTCAGATCCAAACAATGGCAAGGGGAAACGATATCACTCTTTATCAATCAAAATCAAATGGTGCTGAAGGTCATTGTGGGGAAACAATGGCAAGAAAGAGATGCTGGTAGCTTGGGAAGAAAACCTACATCTGTGAATTAACAGTCTCAGTCATGTTTAGAGTATAATATAAGGATGCAATGAAGATACTTGGTGACTTTTATAAAGCTACCAGTTAAAGGCAATTAGGGGAGCAAGAGACACAGAAAGAAAGGAATTTGAACAAATTGCTACAGGCAGGGTTGGCTACAGCTTGAGAGTTTATGTAATTGTTGGTTGTTAATGCCTGCAGTTTAGCAATCTGGCTAATTCTCTGTGACATTTCAAATGTCCTCTCTCTGAGAAATTCACTTGCACTGAGTTTATGGATAGGGATATGAATGCAGCTAGAGGAAAGGATACTTGCTATGAGCCTGAATCTTTAGACTTCTAAGTGGATTCCTACTGAAAAAAGAGGAAATTGAAAAGAGTGAGACTGTTCTCTGGATTCTGACAAGTCTGTGCTTTTCACTGTCTCAAGCAAAGTGTCAAGTTTACCAAATTCCAACAAAGAAATAGTAAAGCTAACCAGAGAAAGTAAGGGCTCTCCTTAGGCAGATTAAAAGAATCCTAGAATGTCCTGAGTTGGAAGGGACCCATGAAGATCATCAAGTCCAACTCCTGGCTCCACACAGGCCCAGCCAAGTCAGATCATGGGACTGAGGGCATCGTCCAGATGCTTCTTGAGCTTGGTCAAGCTCGGTGCTGTGACCACTTCCATCACTGACAATATGAAGAGTAACTGCCTATTGACATTACTGGTCTATTTGGGAGGTGAAGCCAAGGACGTTTTACCCCCTAAGTCCCCAATCCTTAGAAAAAGAAATAGTTCTATAGCATTTAACTGCACACTCTGCAGTTTCGCTGACTCCAGTAGGACGACCTGTGGAGCATAAACCAGGACACAGGCAAATCCTTGGATCAGATTGAAAGGTATTGCAATCTTGTTTCCAAACGGTCAGTCGTGTCCCAGCTAGCACATGTGCCTGTGCCCTCCTCTCCAGCACACCTTTTTTCCATGCTGTTTATATTATCACTTGCTAAATTTATCACACTGCTTCCCTAACATCACATCGTTTTCCTGCCTGGGAATTTCAGATATAACAGATCGCATCGTTTGTCTGTCTGCATTTTCAGAGAGAGCCTGCCCTGCCCCTTTCCAGCCACCATTTGCCAGCCAGTGTCGTACAAGGCAGGTTTTGGGCAATACTCATCTTCAGGGTTGGAGGGTGCGATTAATCTGAGCCAGTGGAATGAAGGGACTTGCACAGATCCACAGTGACAAGTCAGGCCACGTCCTTCCCAGTGTGTGTGTTCTCTCTGTCCTGTGGCTCAGATCATCAGCATCTCTTTTCACTTGCCGTGCTTCGACTGAGCATGAGGAAGGAAGGAGGATGTTTAACAGGGAAGCAGCAATTTCAGGAGTAAACACTACCCTTGTGAGTTGCTGTGACCTTTGAAAAACAGAGTAAAAGCCTCCTGGCTGCAGTGCTGGCTTTGTCTGCATGTACACGGACCTGGACAAATCTGTTTGAAAGCGGTAAATGACAGGAAGCCTTCTGAGAGCATGTAGGTACGAGCACATGCAGCTTATCTTAAGCAACGCTACGTCTTTGTGAAGGAATTTGACTTTTGCATCTGTGTACAAAGGATCCTTGGAGTTAGAGGCAGGTGGGATTCGAGCCCCAGAGCAGAAAACGCGAGTTTGTTTCTCAGCCTGCCTGCAATCACTGGCACGCTCCACTCCCAGAACAGGATCACAGATTCACAGAATCACAATGTTGGAAAAGACCTTTAACATCATCGAGTCCAACCATTCCTGTCCTATGCTAAACCATATCCCTGAGCACCTCATCTACCCATCTGTTAAACACAACCAGGGAAGGTGACTCAACCCCCTCCCTGGGCAGCCTGTTCCAGGCCCTGACAACTCTTTCAGTGAAGAACTTTTTCCTAATATCTAATCTGAACCGGGGGAGAGGGGAGGGAAACAAAGATAAGAGCCATCTCCTTTGCCTGCTCATGGTACTCAAGACCATAGCTTGAGAATATAAATTACCTCTGCCCCATTGCCTTCTGCTGTGCTAGAACATCTCTCTGAGAGCTGGCCTGGCCACAGAATTCATCAGATTTATTTTTTTATTTTATTTATTTATTCTGGGTATTCATCAGATATCGTACATCTTTGCATGGCAAACATTCAGCCAAGATTTCTTCTGCAAACAGGCTTAGGAGAAATAGGAGAAATAAACCTCGTTCCTCCTAAATGCATCTGACACCATCCCATTGGGTGAGGGGTGATGGAGGGATTGGGGGGTGTGCTAACAAGGTGTGTAACGTCTGCTTGCATGCTCCTTTTTCAAAGGCAACCTGGAAAAAAAAGAAATGTTTACAAATGCTTGGAGTTCAGCAAAGTTGTACCCTAGATCCTGCAGGTTGCCTCCCACAAGATTAAAGGTGGCTGTATTTCCAGCGTAAACATTAATGTAGGCATCTTGGGGCACCAAGGTTGAGATACAACAGCTGTTAATTAATATATTGAGTATATTTGAAGTGTGGAGGTCAGTGAACATTTTTTTTTCCCAGGGCCTCTTAGTATTTCCATCGTTTAAGGAGCAAAAAGAAAACCAACACAAGGTTATTGTGCTCTATTTAATTAATTTTCAAACTGATTTAATTAATTTTCATACCAAAGGCAGTAGCTAGATTGCTTTCTCTCTGATGTGTTCTACTCTTTTTGCCTTCCCTGACTGCTTTCACCCATTAAAAAAAAAATCATTATCATGTCTATATACATGCTTATCAAGTCTATATACATTCAAGATAAATGTTTCCATATGTATGCCTCACAATAGGGAGTTGTCCTGTCTAACAGGGATAACAGCTACTGTTGATAGCCAGGAAAGGGCAGAATGTAATTAAATCTGGTTCTAAGCGATGAGCAACTGAAGATAGGGTGTAAAAGAATGACAGGAGAATTGTCAATAGCCAGGAGAACTGGATCAGTGAAAGAGGCTTCCTGTGTGAAAAGTAGCTAGTGGATTCATCAAGAAGAATATCCTGTGAGTCAGCGAATTCCTGAGAGCGGGGATACTTGTAGGGTTTTTAGTAGGTATGGACTGCATGTCCCCTAAACTTCATCTACAGGCTGAGAAGGGCATACACAGAATCATAGAATCATAGGGGTTGGAAGGGACCTCAAGAGACCATCAGGTCCAACCCCCCTGCCAAAGCAGCTCCCTAGGACATTCCTTTTGTGTGCGTGGAAAGCCTTACTTTTATTAAGTAGTAGGCTTAATAGGGCTAGCAGCCAGTGCTGTTCGGGTTAACATCATTTCGTCTCTGAACAAGAGCCGCTCTCAGGAGTGACACCAAACACCCCAAAATTCTCTTCAGAGGTACAAGGATTAGGCCCCGCTCTCGTACTGCACAGGTGGGTGGGATGTGTCAGGTACCACAGCGGCTATTTTGTTGATAAATGTTTAAAAAAAATAAAAATGAAAGCAGTAAATCTTTTCTACACACCCCTTCTCTCTCTACCCTGTTAAAAGGATCGTTACTGTCCCCTGGTCTAAGCTTGCTTTATGCTCTGTCGTCTATAGACTATTGAGCTGGGCAGGGAGAAACCTAATGAAATACAACAAGAGCAAGTGTAGAGTCTGGCACCTGGGGAGGAATAACCCACTGTATCAGTACAGGCTGTGGGATGACCTGCTGGAGAAGAGCTCTGTGGAGAAGGACCTGGGAGTCCTGGTTGATGACAGGTTGGCCATGAGCCAGCAGTGTGCACTGGGGGCTAAGAGAGCCAATGGGATCCTGGGGGGCATCAGGAGGAGTGTGGCCAGCAGGTCACAGGAGGTGATCCTCCCCCTCTGCTCTGCCCTGGTCAGGCCCCACCTGGAGTATTGTGTCCAGTTCTGGGCTCCCTGGGATAAAAAAGACAGGGACCTTCTGGAGAGAGTCCAGAGAAGGGCTACAAAGATGATGAAGGGCCTGGAGCATCTCCCCTATGAAGAAAGGCTGGGTGAGCTGGGACTGTTCAGCCTGGAGAAAAGACGCCTTAGGGGGGACCTAATTAACGTTTATAAATATCTTAGGCATGGGATGCAGGGGGAATTGGCCAGCCCCTTTTCAGTGCTCTGTGGGGACAGGACAAGGGGCAATGGCTGCAAGTTGGAGCACACGAAGTTCCACACCAACATGGGGAAGAACTTTTCCCCAGTGAGGGTGAGGGAGCCCTGGGACAGGCTGCCCAGGGGGTGTGCAGTCTCCTTCTCTGGAGATATTCAAGCCCCATCTGGACACCTATCTGTGCAATATGAGCTGGGGAGCTGCTTTGGCAGGGGGGTTGGACCTGATGATCTCAGGAGGTCCCTTCCAACCCCTGCGATTCTGTGATTCTGCGATTCTGCCGGTATCTCCCCAGCGCCAGTTCCTATGCGCTGTCTGGGCAGGGTAAGAGACAGACAGGCAAGAAAAATGGCAAGTGAATTAACAGACGATCTATTACTGATTCGGTTCAACCTGGAACTGTGATTGTTCGAAATGTCAGCGTCAGAAGTATATGCACTCATATATGCAGGGCTTTTCTTCAGAAGGTATAGGCTTACTCGGTTTTTCTTCCCCTGACCAATTTCATCTACGTGCATTTAATCACACACATTTAATCACACGATACAAATCCAATAGTGCAATTGCATCTGTGACTTTTATGGAGGCTTCCCGTATACCAGAGAGGGACAATAAACAGCAAACCAGCATGAGTTACAGAGAGAGAGTTCCATCAAGGCTTTCTGTGGCGTTATAAACAAAAGAAACCCTGAAGCCACCAGAAACCTGAGCCAAAATTATAGCCCGATGCTTCAAATAAAACCTTGTAAAAAATTAATGTGCAAATGTAAAATTAATAGCCCACATTTTGAAAATGACGCAGAAGAGCCTATCTTTAATATGTGCCTGCCTGCCTCTCCTGCCTTCAGTGTTCAGGAGGCTATTTGTTGGAGAAACATGGTCTTGATGTAAAATAAAGCTGGCTGAACGCTCTCTGATTCGGAGACACGTTTGTAAATACTCTGGGCAGTTTAAAATGCTGTGGGGTGGCTAGCCCTCTAATCCGTACTCTCCAAATTATTTTAGGCCAAGCTGAGTTCAAGCCTATAATCACAGGGCACCAGCTCTTCTTGTGGTCATAGCACAAGTGGAAAAAGGAGATTGCACATATCCATGGGAGATTATATTCAGAAAATGTGTCCATTAAAATTCCATGGGTGGATGAGATTTCCAGATATTTTCAGCTTTCCTTGGACACAGTCAAGTAAAGATGTAAGAGACTGGACCGAGAAGGGAAACTATGGAACCAAGAGATAGCTGCAAAGGTTTCCTCTGGGGAATTTCTGAGCTGCTGCAGCCTGACTTAGCCTGAGCCTGCTGCCTCATCCACAAAAGGCAGCAAAGCTGAGTAGTGACCCTGAAAGACCATGTTACAGTTGACTCGGGCGATTTCTTCTTTGACTGCCCACTCGTGCAATGGCCACATGCAGTGTTTGTCTGTCCTCAAGCAGCCTCTGAGCACCATCCCTCTTTAAAAATTAATTTGGTCCAAACTGGTGAATGAGGTTAGGTTGCTACCTTGGCAGGATAAAAACCAATGGGGAAAGCAAGACTAACAATTTGCCGCTTTGAAGCCTTAAAAAAAACCCTTTCATCCTTTAGTGTGATGTATCATAAGTGACATCCGTTCCTTACATTAGCATCTGCAGACTATAATTATCCATGTAATATAACAGCTGGGGGAGTGTTTTTGTGATGCTTTGGGATGAAGGACGCTTCGGGAGGCTAAATAGTGCTTACTAATAATAGGATGTCTATGATGCTACATGGGTCTCGTAAAAAGGCCCCTTTTTTCTCCTGCCCTGAGCTGAGAGCGGGGCACTGAAAAGCCCCTGCAGTGCTCTGGCCCCACTGCCCCTTCTACTCTCCGCAGCCCTGCGGCCTGGAAGTCCCACTGTCCCACAGTTAATCAAGCCCACCCATATTTTGATGTTTCAGAGGGGCCTTTTCCTGTTCAGGCTGGGAAGGGAAGGAAGCCTGCTTCGTTCTTCTGTGGTTTCCAGTCCTTGCCCTGCGATCTGCAGAGGGAGCGGGGCAGCAGGGAGGAGGTGAGGAAGGAAGGAAGGCTGGGCCTCCGACCCACAGAGAGGAAAGGAATCTGCGAGCTTTACACCCTTGCAAGCAGAGTGCCTTCTGAGGAAGAGAAAGAGGGTTTGTCAGCCCCCTGCCTGGACTGTAAGGGCAAGAACAGCTTCTGGGTTTAATTTATTAGTTACCCATGGGGGCTTGCCCAGAATGGCAGCTACAAAAGACAAATCCTGAGGCTCGAAGCGTTATTGTCCCCTAAACTGCCTTTCCCTTGGCGTGTGTTTGCAAACAGCCCACGCTGCCGCTGACTCAGTATCACGCTGAATTCAAGGCTCTCCCTGTGGTGTGTGAAATGTTAAAAAGCAGGGAGGAATTTAAAAAGCCCCTGCAGTCACCTGAGTGCCTTCCACACCGAGCAGCTATTCATCCCCTCTGCAGTCACAGGGCTTAACCTTTGTAAAACCTCAGCGGCACAAACTTGCCGGTATTAAACAATTTCAAGCCAAGCCAGCCAGAGTGTCTGCAGTTTGCACTTCTTATCATGTCCATGACCTGCATGACAGGTTGGAGAAGCTGTAAGGAGAAGTGGCAGTGACATGGCCAGAATCAGAGTAAGAAGATTAATTATGAGTGTCAGAAATATCTATCACCACGAAGACCGGTGGAGAAACACCCTGTGCATCTGGTCACAGACCCAGAGCACCAGCATTTCCGTTTCCCTGAGATTTACCCCTCTCCACATTTTTCTCAGGAACATCTCCTACAGAAGGACCTGGCTGGTCACTCTGGAGAAGGGAGCTGATATCTTCCAAGCGTGACTGATGTGCCCTCAGCATCAGAGGAGTGGTGGTGGAAAGGTCTCTCGGATGGCACAGAGTCGTGCAAGGAGTATGATGGAGGAAGGACATCTCTGCCCAGGCAGATGATGCATTATGGATTCTGCTTCCATGTCTTCCTTCACGTTAGTTACGGCACATTGACACTAATTGAGTAACCTGGGTATCAAAATGCAGCCCAATGGCTGGTTTTGGTGAATGATATAGAAAATTACTCAGCCTCTCCCAAGTTTGTTAAGCAAGATGATAGATCTTGGGGCAAACTGGCTTTTTTGCTGTTGGGGTTGTCAGATGGAGTTTTGGTACTGTGGGTTGTCCTGGGCATGCCCAATTTTCCTCACATAAGGAAATTTATTCTCTCATTGCATGGAAATTGTCAGCTTTAGAGAGGAAGCAGGCAGCATGTTGCTTCCTCTTTGAGCTAGGAACTAGCACTGCTCCCTCAGCGCAGGGCCGGGGAGAGTTTCTCTCTGCAGACTATCTTATTTTGCAAGGAGACCATGGACCACTGCTCGGGCCAGGTCTACTGGGTTGATAATGTATGGAACTGACATGGCTGGGTGTGACAGCACAGGACCCTCAAATGCTTGGATCTTATTAAGATCAATCCCTGCATCTGGGTGCTGGAATTGGCTGCCTGCCCAGTTCGTCCAGCCTTCAGTGGAGCAAGAGGCAGTGGGCTTCCAAGCTCTCTGCCTTCTCGACTGATAGAGAAGGACAGCTTTCCCTGGAACTAGAGCCCAGCAGTGACACACATCTGTTACGCCCGCCGTTGAGTCACAAACGTCTTTTGTATAGAAACAAGCAGGATGTGAGTATAGCTATTCAAGCACAGATTTCCCTCCTTGCAACAACCATAGGGTGCCTGTACCATTCTGGGGACAACAGTTCCTCTGTGTCCTCAATTCCGCACGCTACGGTCGAGGCAGAGGAGGTTTGTCTCTCAAAGAACCGAGGACTTAGCCAGTGTTCAAGTCCAGGGCAGACCCTGGGAGTATCGCATCCCAGTTTCCTTACATAGTATCCTGGATAATTTTGAAGAAGTCAGGGGGTGCAACGTGAAACCCTGGGAAAATTAATAGCAATTTCTGTAATGGCTGATTTTCACAGTACTGGAATTGGAAACTGAGACCTCAGAAGACAAGAGGATTCCAACTGAGCAGGATATCAGTTAAATTAACTTCTCCCCTTAGCCTCTGCTCTTGCCAAGTTCCAAGATATTTTACCAAGAAAACAAGAACCAGAGCACACGAGTGTTTTCCATCTAGATTTTGCCTAAGCTAGAGACACTAAGCAAACCTTTAGGGGGAAATTAAGGGAACAGGAAAATCGCCCAACCTTTCCCAATTATTGCTTTAATAGAAGGGCTTGCAAGGAAATGAAACTTCAGGGTGCAGCATTCAGTCCCCAGGCCCACAGCAAGCTGTCACTCCATGTTTTCCCACAGAACTGGGTAATCAGAATACTGCTTGGCCTCTAATAAATGAGAAAGCAAACACACAAAGGAGGGCTTGATCAGAAGTGACAAGGGCAAGAGTAGAACGATCCAGAGGAATAAATGACACTGGGAAATTTAATAAAGATATTCCCTAAAGATATTACAAATTCTGCTCTGACTATTGCACAGGTCCTCCGAATATGTTGTTCCAGACCTTGAACAACCCTTCCATCAAAATTTCCACTGCTCCTACTGTTTCAACTTGCTCAGGACGAGGAAACCATCTCGAAGTACAACTGGAAGGTGCTTTAAGTAGTTGTTCCCTCACGTTTTCTTTCAAGGTGGGTACAAATTTGTGGTTTGAGAAGTTTAATTGAAGTTAACCACGTATGGAGAAATGATGGGCTGTCCTGCTTCAGCTCTCCCTAGGGGTGTGCCCTTCCCAGCTGAATTAAGTTGCCACTGTGTTTCACTAATGTGCATCTGATGCTTAATGAATTGGGGTGTTATTACTATTGGGTAGAGGTGGATTAAAATTGGGCCCAAAGCCTTTTCATTCATTTTGCTAATTATTCCCTGCATTCACTGCACGCAGATGAAATGATGAAAGGCTCCCTGCTGTGTGGGATTTGGACATTTCACACTTGGAACATAAATTGGTCTGATTATCCTTACAGTGTTATTGTCACAGTTGTGAGTTTGGGTGCCAGGAAGCAATAAGCTGTAAACTACCACGTTCCCTGTCTTTCAGCCCCTTGGAATGGGAGGGGAAAGCCCTTTCTTTGTACATCCTCCTTCAATTTTGTATTTAGATCGTTTTGGTACACAGGACTTAAGCCAGAGACAGGATTTCCCTCTCCTCTCCCCACGAATGTATAAACAGCCATCCCTCTGAAGCTTCAGAAGCATTCTTTCCATACTCCCAGACTCACTGGTTTCAAAGGGAAGGCAAGATGCTGCAATGCCCTAAGTGCCTTCCTCTGGCACTCTTTGCTGGGGAACTGGATGCAGGAAATCTCTTGGATAGATTGTTTCCCATACAAATCACAGCCTGTTGAGTGGCTTCCAGAGATTCCAGTTCACAGTTGATTCTCACTCAGGCAGAAAAAATCTTCAGTGTTTTGGATATCCTGTCTTTTAAGCTAACCATTCTTGGCCAGGGTATAGAGAAAGTCTTTACCTTGGGGATGTTGGTCTGATGGGGGCAAGCTGCTCTGCAGGAAGGGCAGATTTTGCCCTCAGCTGATCCAGTTACAGTGCAAGGGCAATGCTACATATTCATATAGCACAGCAAAGTCCCCACTCTGTAAGGGCAGGACCTCAGGAAAACCCCAACACTGCCTCAAATGCCAGGTGAGAACTTAACAGTTAACTCCCTAGCTTGTCTTTTCCCAACATTTTTTCTGCGTGTGTGGGTGTAAACAAGCAGGCTGAAGATGTACGATAGACACATGTACTTGAATATTAGGGGCAATACAGGCACACTGCTGATGTACCGTGAGTCACAGTGTTTCAAGAGGGGAAATCAAGAAACCAATGGGCTGAGACCAATGTGATGAGGTTTAACAAGGCCAAGTGTAGAGTGCTGCACATGGGACAGAACAACCCCCTGCAGCACTGCAGGCTGGGGGAGACTGGCTGGAGAGCTGTCAGGAAGAGAAGGATGTGGGGGTGTTGGTTGGCTGCAGGCTGAATATGAGCCAGCAGTGTGCCCAGGCAGCCAGGAAGGCCAATGGCATCCTGGCTTGTGTCAGAAACAGCGTGGCCAGTAGGTCCAGGGAGGTGATTGTGCCCCTGTACTGGGCATTGGTGAGGCCACACCTCGAGTGCTGGGTCCAGTTCTGGGCTCCTCACCATAAGAAGGACATTGAGGTCCTGGAGCGAGTCCAGAGAAGGGCAACCAGGCTGGGGAAGGGGCTGGAGGGCAAATCCTCTGAGGAGCGGTTGAAGGAGCTGAGGATGCTCAGCCTGGAGAAGAGGAGGCTGAGGGGAGACCTTATCACTGCCTACAACTGCCTGAAAGGAGGTTGGAGAGAGGGGGGCGATGGTCTCTTCAGCCAGGGGACCGGAGACAGGACAAGGGGAAATGGCACAAAGCTGTGCCAGGGCAGGGGCAGATTAGATGTTAGGAAAAAGTTCTTCACTGAAAGAGTTGTCAGGGTCTGGAACAGGCTGCCCAGGGAGGGGGTTGAGTCACCATCCCTGGATGTGTTCAAAAAAAGGGTAGATGAGGGACTTAGGGATATGGTTTAGCTTAGGATGGGATTGGTTGGACTTGATGATCTTCAAAGGTCTTTTCCAACCCTGTGATTCTGTGAAACCCATGGATGTCATAAAACATGAGGTGTTTGCATGAAATATTTCCATTTCGGAGAATGATTTCAAGCTATTCAGCCTAAAAGTTAATGTTGTCAAGAATCTCCCAGCTGTAACAAAAGGGAAACTAATGAGGAAAGCGAGTCTGGCATCAAACAGCAAACTGGAGACATCTCATATATAAACTTGGAGTCCGATTGTACTCGTTTCCCATGGATGTGTGAAATGCACTGACAGTTTGCTTAGTCAAACGTCTTGTCTGGCTGATGGCTGCAGCAATACCACATGAAAGAGAGTATGTAAAATAGAGGACTAAAATTATTCCTCAGCTGTGCTCCAATAGAGAACACAATGTTGAAAGCAACAACATCTGTGCTGTGTGGCAGAGGCGGCATGAAAACTGACTTAACTTTACAGGCTGCAAAAATGAGGGGTGTGTTAAGCAATCGCATTCCTTTTCTGTGGTAACGTGACTGTGCCCTCAACCAAAATAATCTGTAATTCCAGAAATAGGAAATAATTCCACAGCCTCCCAGAATCTCACAAATGTATTGCATGAGACGTTGACTTCAGAGCAATTGCCCCTTGAAAATTTTGGGATCTCCTAAGCAAACAAATAAATACAAATCATTTAAAAATAGCATCTTCTAATGTTTCAGTTGAGTTCACTTGAGTATTTACCCTTCAACATGCTAAGACTGAATCTTAAGGATAATGCTAATGCTATTTTGTCCAACCAGCTGAGTGGCAGCCCAAATTTTGCCTTATACCCACACTACTGAGAAGCTAAACCACTTTGCCCCACGAAGAGGTTTTAAACAAGTTTGAAGGAAAAATGGAGAAAGAATCAGAGAATCACACAGAAACACAGAATTACAAGGTTGGAAAAGACCTTCAAGATCATCAAGTCAAATCCTTCCCATCCTATGGTAAACCATATCCCTAAGTTCCTGATCTACCCTTTTTTTATGGAAGAAAACTCAATGGGATCCACATAATCTTAGCACAAGCCCATGCATGTACCTACCCAAATATGGCTGGCCCTTGACAGCCACAGGCACGCACCAAATGCATTCATCCCGCTTTTGGGGTGAAGTGGCACCATCAGTAGTGAGAAGCCAGGTTGGCCACAGGAGTATAGAAGCTTTCTTAGAAAGTCCTCCCCTTTTTTGCTTCGAAGTCAGTAAGATTTTGTCGCTTGCAGAGTGTCAGCTGTTCACCATTTTTGCTGCTGTATGGGAGTAAGATAAAGCCAATGATGTGCATGTGTGGACACATCATGTCCACTCACTGGTTTGCAGTCCTAGGATTTAAGTCTCTCAGCTTTCCTCCTGCTCCTCGGGCTGTAGGTAAAACCTGAGAAGAAAACCACCTATTTTTAACAGAATCAGTACCCAGGTCTTTTTAACTGAAAAAATGCTCAGATAGCTTGCTTAACAGAGACTGAAACTGCTGGGCATCACCGGCCTGCTAAATGCCTTCCAAAGTGTTGCTGCTATAAATAGCTGAAAATAACAATTAAAAAAAAGACATAGGGCTTTATTTTCCATGGAGACTGTTACACCTTCTTGAGCCAGGCACATGCATTTGGCCTGTTTAGACTGTATTTATTCAAAGCCACCTAAGTAGGCTTAGCGTTCCTCAGCCAGCGCTGTATGTCCTTCCCACCGAGATGAAGCTCTTCATAGTAACACACACAATACATGATGTTTTTCTTGATGAAACCACCCTCAGTTATCTTGCATACCATGGCTGCACAGCACCAACTGGTCAACGACAAGGTGGGAATGTGGCAACTTCTGCCTGTGAAAAAAGACTATACAAGTAACTATTAAAAACCCCTCTAGAAGAAGACTCGCTGGACAAGTGAGCTAGTTAACTAGCTATATTCCATAGGTGTTTTAAACTGTGTTGGGTTTTACGTCTTCTGTGGGACAGGTGCCAAGATGGACATACACACCCCATCCAGGTTGACTTACTCCCTCATGTATCGGGGAAGACAGCAGGCCTGCTGGTAGCCTACCTCTCTTGTCCCAAAATTTAGGCCCTGACAATATTCTTCTGTTCCCATGAGACAGAAGTTACTCATGCAGAGAGGATCTTAATAATCACATTCTCAAAACACAGCAGCCTTGTTGATAGGGGTACAGGCTGCCCTAAACCAAGAAGCAGTTATGGGAAGGGATTTGGGAGTAATGGAACAGGTCAAGAACCAACCATAATAAGATGGTCAAAACCAGCCGGTGTGTGGATGCTTTTAGGTATTAAAGGTAAACTAAGGATATTTAGCTATAAGATAGGTTTATCAGAACTCATTATAATCACTAACGAATCAGTGTGGTGTGAACAGTGTGTGTAACCAATGAGCAGTTTTTTAGCTTGCCATGTTTGCAGTAATAAAGGTCTAGAATCTGTGTGACTTCACCTAATAAAATGGCTTCACTTAAAATTCATATCAAATTGTATGTTGCTTTCTGCCGGTTGCCACACTCATTGGAGTCTTGTACTTGATAAGCAGATGTCCTCTGATAAAAAGATCTTGAACCACGAATGCCTTCTGTTGCCTCCAGAGGTGCCTCTCACCGTCAGCAGTGAGTAAGACCAGAACTTGTGGGGACACTTGGCAGCTTGTTCAGAAATAAATGCTAACATCAGATACAAAGATTTGGATTACAGCATTGAACGTAGCATTCAGCTGGAGCACCTGGAGCTGGGAGTCACTAACAAAAGCCCTGGTGCCACCTGTTTATTTTCCCCTTAAGAACATCTTGTGGGCACTTTTGCTCTGCTGATGGCTACGAATGTGTTGCTGCTTTGAACAGAGAACACAGGCGTAGGCGCCCTTCATTAAGGAGGAGTGACATACAATGCACAGATGCTGTTCGTGACATTTCTTGATCAGGGAAAGGTTCAGTGCTCCTGGAATGAGCCCCACCAAAAATATATAACCAGTATTTGAATGAGGAATTCAAACTTAGCTCAATGTCTGCTAGTGCGTTCACCCTTAATTAGTTTGTATCCACTAAAGCCATAATATACCATAACTCATTGACCTAACATGAAAGGAAACAAATTGGTTAATTGAGAGAGAGAGCAATGGGATGCCTGTTCTGTCCACAGGAGCTAGGCTTCTGCTCCCCCAAGCAGAACTGCATCCAGACCGGACTGCTGGGTTATCATGGAGCTAACCCCACGCAGCCTCTGGCAACAGCGGCAACAAGCAGCCTGTCCTGCCAGAAGGCTCCTGCCACACACCCCCCCTAAATGCATGTCCTCTGCCCTCCCACACCCACCCCATGCACACACCAGCTTCCACAGTCTGTGTGTGCGAAGGGCCCTGGGAACAAGCAACAGATGTTCGTGTCCCCTCGCTAATACGCTTCCTCCTCTGGGGTCCCCTTTTCCCCCTCGTTCTTCATCCCCCCTCCGTCTTTCCCAGGATTTGGGCAGTGAGGAAGAGGGCTGAGCTTCACAGCTCGCACAGGGTTGGAGCAGCTGTCTTTTTATCTCCCAGGCTCGGAGGATTTGTCCCGATGTCCTGCTTCCAGCTGCTAAGCTGTCGGTTCTGTTTGGCACAGGCCTTGCTGATGTTTACTGAGTATTGCAGTGGGGAAAGCTCTCTCTACAGCTCACTTTTCCTAACACGCACAGCCCTCTGCTCAGGAGGGCCTGCTGAGGTTTCTTGTCTCCCCTTGCTGCTGACCCTGTGGGCAGCCAAGATAGAGTCTTTAATTTGATTTTAAAGGAAAAGCCATTTTTTTTTCAAATTGCCTAAAATTCAAACATATATTCGCAGATCTATAGAGTTGGAGGGGTTGGAAGGGGCCTCCAAGGATCATCGGGTCCAACCCCCTTGCCAAAGCAGGTTCCCTAGGACAGGTCACACAGGGAGGCATCCAGACAGGGCTTGAATATCCCCAGAGAAGGAGACTCCACACCCCCTGGGCAGCCTGTCCCAGGGCTCCCTCACCCTCACCTGGAAAAAGTTCTTCCGCATGTTGGTGTGGAACTTCCTGTGCTCCAACTTGAGGCCATTGCCCCTTGTCCTGTACCCTCAGACACTGAGAAGAGGCTGTCCATTTCCCCCTGTGTCCTACACTTCAGATATTTATAACCATTGATCAGATCCCCCCTCAGTCTTCTTTTCTCAAGGCTGAACAGCCCCTGGTCATTCAGCCTTTCATCATAGGGGAGATGCTCCAGACCTTTAATCGTCTTTGTAGACCTCTGCTGGACTCTTCCCAAGAGATTCCTGTCTTTTTTGCAACAGGGAAAACAAAAGAAAAGAAGTTCCAAAAAAAGAAAGTATTGTATAGTAAAACAAAAGGGGAAAAAATTATGAACATTCTGTTGCATTCACCAGCCTTCCCAGTGGTAAAAACACTGTGTTCTACTTCACATTAGAGATTTAAGAATTTGAATACCCCTAGTGAACTCCAGCTTCTCTTTGAATCTAAAAGGATTGAAATAGCAGCAAGAGATGTCCATCTGGGAATGCAGGGAGCTCAGGAACAGTACCTGCCAACCTCTAGCCAATCCTCCTCACAGGTCTGCTCTAGCAAAATGGAAGTGAAACTTCCGCAAGAACAGAACAATCCTGTGTGGGAGACGAGGCTTGAAGATGCCTTCTTAGTGTAATGTATGGTATTGAATTGCTTGAGCACTGAGTGAAATCTGCTCCACTGTAGGGAAAGAAAAAATACCTGGGATAGGTCCAACATTGGAAAGAAAAGTTGTGTTATGCTGCTCTGGAGCAAAGAGAGATGCTAATAGAGTGAAGATTGGTTTTGGTAGTTCAGTAAACAGATAGTTGATTACTTGTTTTGCTTTTTATTTTTCCCTCCACTTCCTCATTTAGATGCCTGGGTACACATCCTGATGCCTCACATGCTGTTGCCTCGCTCGGAAGATAAATCATCTGGGCTTGTTTATGCTTGTGCTCTCCTAACGCCTTAGCACAGTGCGTACCATCACCCTTCACTAGCGCCCTGAATACTGGACAGCACTGCATATATCCTGAGCTCTTTGCAGCATTAGGGGTGGGGAGGAAAAACCAGCGAGTGGGGCAGTCTGTTGGCCTGGGAATATGCAGCACTTGACGAGGTCACTCTCACGTGCACATACAAACTTAGGGCCCAGCTGAAAACAAGCCTAAGTGGCATAATTCCGCCTTCACGCATGCAAAGTACATTTTAACAGCCCCTGTGCCAGCTACCACAGGTGCCTAGCAGCTGGATGCTGCCAGAGTGGGAAATGCACGCTGTACAGCAAAGCCATCAGGGAGTACTTGGTGAGTATGTTCCAAGTGAACAGCGCAAACAAAATGACAAGTAGAAACCACAGTCACTGGAATGCAAATCCCTACCCCACCACCTCACAAAGCCCCCATTAGCTAGCCTCCATATTTGCCTTTTCCTTCACCCCTGATTTTTAATAACTGTAAGAGATGAAATGCTGTACACTGATCCATCTCGCTATGATTATAATATAGACTAGATTCCAGAGGGACCTCATAAAAGCATGTTATATTAAAATATTCTACATGGTACTGGTTTGGGGTTTTTTGTTTCTCTTCCTGTGGAAATAAACTTCATGTAAAGACAATGTCTACCTTCTTTTCATGATGTTCCCAGACCCTATTAGATTACGCGTCCATTGGCAGATATGGTCAGAGGTAGAACTCCAAAGACTGATAATGTTCCTATATGCTTTGTGAAAGTAAGGCAAGATGTTATAATGAGAAGTCTACTTTAGTGTAACTTCAGGCATTAGACTATATAGAGACCTCACAATCCCAGGCTGCGTTTTCTTAAGACCTCAAAGTCACCCCACAAGACACAAATACATAGGGCAAGCGTTCCCATTAATTCCCTCAAACACATGGGCAGGCAACTTCAGAAGCAACATGGAGCTGAAATATGTTACAGAAATCTTTCTTGAAAGGTTGATGCTATGCTGATCAGACCGTTTCTTTCACAAGGTAAAAGATATATACGTGCATGTGAGCAATAATAAAACAAACCAACGGACAAAAGAAATCGCTGGCATTTGATTCCCAGTGGAGTGGTAGAATAAGTTAGTAAAAAGGCTGAAATTCATTTTCCATCAGAAGAATTGTTTGCCAGGATGGTGGGACTGTCAGAGAACAGCCTCTTGCAAGACAAGGTATTTATGAAAGCTGTAATCACGGAGGCGATGCCTAATCATACGTGATTATCTAGTCTGGGTAGGGAATTGAATGAGGTCAGTGAAAAACAATTGAGTAGTCACTGTTGGAAGTAACATTGGATCCAGCCACCATGTGTTGTTCTGTCTAAATTAAATTGAATTAAATTATAACAGGTTTGGGATTTTAGGCAGAAAAACTGAGAAAGCAAGGGCACAGGTCAGTGAAAACACCTGGGCAGGAAAACTCAATTTAATTATATCAATACTAAGAAAACTATCAGGACTATTTTTTTTTTTAAATCAAAGCACAATTTCAAGATAAAATGCCTGCATCTAGAAAATAGAAAGCTATAAAACCCCATAGCAATGTAGATTCCAGAATATTGTCTTGAAATACATGATTATGGGTTATATTTTGGTTCTGTCGATTTCTATTTAACAAAATAAAAAGCCAAAACGTAGCACAAGTGAAAGTTTCCAGTCGCCCTATAATGGAATGGTTTGAGATTGGCCAGCTCAAGCAGGTTTCAGAAGCTCAGCAGTGTGGAGTGACCAACACACCCTGCGTGTTTGGGTGTACTGATTGACTAGCTGGGTGATTTGAAGCACCCAGTGTAATGTTGACACAGGAAAAGGATGCAAGGTGACATCAACAGGAATAACACCTTAGCAGAATTACTCATTCTGCTAAGGCCCAAAGGATTTCCTACCCTAGGGAACCTGCTTTGGCAGGGGGTTGGATTCAATGATCTCTGGAAGTCCCTTCCAACCCCTATAGTTCTGTGATTCTGGGATAACACCACTGGCTGTCATTACAGAGCTGGTACCCCAGGCTAGTCAAGCATTGACATCACAGGAGCAAAAGAAACAATCCCCATTGAAAACAGCCCTTCATGAGCTTATTGCAAGGACCGTGCACTTTATTCCTCTATATACTTTTTGTCCTCATGAGTGGGAAAAAGCAGGCAGTGCTTCAAAGCCCACTTTGGAGCAAGTCTGTCTCCTCACTGGCTCACACCGTTGAGTCACATGTTGACCTCAGCTGGTTTCATGATGTAATAATGTGGGAGTGAGGTCATACAGAGCAGCTGAGGGGATATAAGGGGGATGCTGTAGGGAGGGCAGGTTAGTCTGCTGGTTGGGGTGCACACCTCAGCTTCTCCTGAGGAGAGGGGAGCCTCTTAGGCTGACAGAGGGAACATCAGCACGTGAGTTTGGTTCTATGGCAAATTTTTTTCTTTTTCTGCTTCTAACCTTGCTGAAGGAGGAATGCTATTAACTTTCTTCTTTGAGACTGGTTAGTGAGAGGTTTGTGAGCTTGTTGGTGAGAAGTGTAGCTCAAGGAAGGCTTGAGTAAAGCAAAATAGCAGCAATTAGTGGTAAAAACAGTAGCAGTAAATTTGGAGAATGCTTTATTCTCAGGTTGCAGTGAATGTGATTGGTCTTCAGGTCCTGGTCTGACAGCTTGGATTTATATTTACCTGGTAAATGTATTCCTTCTTCTGGAGTGTTTGGTGAATGCTTGCTTTCTGAAGCTTTCTAGTTTTCTTTATGCAAGAATTGTAGTGGCTTGAAAAAGATCTAGGCAGGCTGCATAAAGGGACTGAGGAGTGATAAATGAGGTCACTTTAGAGAGTTAAAAACTCCTTAAAACATGAAAGTACAAAAAAACCCAACCCAACTCGATGCTTCTCAAGATATCTTCCAGCCACTTTGAAAACAGCTCAACACTTCTCTGTGTAAATCCTATTTTTATAGATGGGAAAGCTATTGCTTGCTCTGTAGTTCTTCCACAGTTCAAGTCATAGCTTTGCTTCCACCTGAAGCCTATGTCTAGCTGCTCTTGGTATACATGTCTCAGTTCGAGCAGCATCCTACCCGATGTGCCTGGGTGGGATGGGCTTGGTGAAAAAAGATGGGTAGATAGGGGATTCCTGAATTGCAGTTACGGAAAGGAATTTTATCAGTCAGCTCTGAAGCGTGTCACTGCTTCTAGAACTGTGCCTACAAGGTTATCTGGGAGAAACGCTGATACCCTGCGGAGCACGTTGCTAGGTGGTGGTGATGTGGAGGAGGGATGGCTTGTGTTTGCACAGGTTGTTGCAGCGCTCCCTGCGAGCCAGCGTGGGCCTTGCTGCTGCTAGCCACTGACGGCCTGTGCCTGCACTTGCCTAAGGAGAGAGGGCTGGGAGCAGAGGAAGGGAAGCCCTGCGTTCCCGGATGTAAGGGCAGCTTCTCTATGCCGTCGGTCCTCAGACAGAGCTGTAAAGGCAGCATGCTACTACCCGCTCTGTTTCAATGCAAGCTGACGCCTGGCAGAGGGGTGGAAAAACACCAACTAGAGCCTCCTCCCGTTTGCAGGCTGCGCAGGTCACTAGCAGGCTGGCCTCTAAAGCCAAGCCATTGTGATGCAAGCCTCCTTGCTGCAAGCTGTGTCCGTTCCTCCTCCCACTTGCCCCACTACGGCTTACCCTGGAAGCGCTGCACTCAGGGGCACGGCATTCGCAGGCCTGCAAGCTAAATAAGCGGTGGTGGGGTAAAGTCCGCTTCAGCTCTCCTGGTAGTACAGCTGGTGTTATCTTGGGATCAACAGGTTTCTGGTGAGTGTTTGAAGTGAGGGATTGTTCCTGGTTTTCCTGCTTGTAAGTCCTGTTCAGAAAGTGGCGATTGCTTCCTTGGGAAGTGGTGCTGTGAGTGGGAACCTGAATGTATCCATCATATGGTTAATCAATCCTCTGAGGAGCGGCTGAGGGAGCTAGGGGTATTCAGCCTGGAGAAGAGGAGGCTGAGGGGAGACTTTATTACTGCCTACAACTACCTGAAGGGAGGTTGTAGAGAGGTGGGTGATGGTCTCTTCAGCCAGGTGACAGGACAAGGGGAAATGGCACAAAGCTGTGCCAGGGCAGGGTCAGATTAGATGTTAGGAAAAAGTTCTTCACTGAAAGAGTTGTCAGGGCCTGGAACAGGCTGCCCAGGGAGGGGGTTGAGTCACCATCCCTGGATGTGTTTAACAGACGGTTAGATGAGATGCTCAGGGATATGGTTTAGCATAGGACAGGAATGGTTGGACTTGATGATCTTCAAGGTCTTTTCCAACCTTGTGATTCTGTATGTGGTGGTGCAGAGGTGATAGGAAGCTAAATCCTGTCTTGTGTGCAGCAGTATATGAGGCACTCAAAGGAATGCCACAGCTCAGTGAAAGGCCTTGCCTCTGTAACTAAATGCCTGCAAAAGGCCAGGGGGAGGTGGGGGAAAGACATGGGATGACACAGGAAGATGCTGGAACTGCAGAATGTTTCTTACTGTCTTTAATTTATAACAGTTCGATGTTTTCTTGTGTGAAAAGAGATGGCCCTCCACTGTGCACCCTAGAACTGACAAAGCATATCGAGGCCCAAAAGACATAAAACTATTACGACTTCAAGTTAAAAATTTGATGGAGAAACAGAGAATGGGGCAAGATTGACAGGGGTGATAAACCGACTTTATGAAGGATGCCCTGAACTCGAACGGGCTTATTTCAAAAGGACAAACGGAAGGTACTACACTATAGTGCCCAATTTACAGGTTGTAAATGTAAGAAGTCACAGAGACAAACATCTTGGTAAGAGTCAAAGAGCACTGCTGAAGCTGCAGGTACTTGTATGTCATATTAAGACCTTCTGCCAAGGCAGGTGGAAAGAAAAGCTCAAAAGTAAAGCAAACTTTGTTTCATATGATTCCCATGAGGATTGAGGAGAAATACAGCCCCTCTGTTCAGAGCCTTGTATAGCCACCCGTACTCTCTACATAACAGAACTGTGCTGACAGATGGATCGAGAGAAGTGGAATATATTATAGTGCTGAATAAACTCGCAGGCTGAGAATTGGTTTGATCTGATGAATGCGAGATCAGCTTTTAATGCAGATAAGAATACTGATTATACTGTGATTACCATGCTTCGGTATTTCAGTGCACATGTATCTGTATCCATCTGAAGGCTCAAAGACATAATGAAACTCGAGGGTGTCTTCTCTAAGGGGTGCCCATGGGGTTTTTTTTTGTTTGGTGAGGTTTTTTTGGCAGGGGGTAGGTTAGTCCTACAATAAAAGGAGGAAAAAAAATACAGGCGGAAATGCCTTGATTCACTCCAAAGCCACTCACTTTCTTCTCTCCTTGTTAAGTCTTCCTGGAACTAATGTTTCCTTCCCTCCAGCAGCAAAGCACTCCAAATGTGTTCTGCTTTTTGTATGTTAATGGACGGAGTTTAAGTTGGAAAATTGCTCAACTATCAATTATGTGAGTCGACTGGAGCAAGGAGACAAAGGGACTGAATACCAAATAACCTCCTGGCTAGGAAGGTGGAGGAGGGGGAGGACGGGGAGGTGCAGTCTCTGCAAGGTAGCGAGCATTTCGAGGAGGATGCCCGAAGAGTTTTGTCTTTGCATTATTGAATGAGTCAGGTTGTGTGTGGAGAGCATCCAAGGTGTCCTGGGCACACCCTCACTTAGCAGGAGGAGGATGCATAGCTCAATTAAATGCAGATGATGACGATACAGGCACCATGTACCTGGCTACCCCTTCTTCTTTCAAAGCTTTTCTTGCTTCCAGTAATTTATTTGTACCTTGTGAAGATGTGGCTTTACTCCAAGGCCCTCTCAGGCCTCACAGGGATCAGGAGGTCTGACACAGATTGCCTTGACCCTTGTGCAAGAAGTGGTGTGGGCTTGTAGCATGGGTGCCATATTTCAAGAAGACGGCATCACTCTGGTGACAGAGGTATATGCTGATGTGTGTCATTAAGTTGCTATGGTATCTGAAAGGCACAGACCATTAGTCAGGGGACAGCTTGTGCCTAGATACTGCTGTGATTGATGCTCTAATAAATACCTGAGAGGAAAGGGTGTGGGGGAGAGAGCAAGGGATGGACTGATGGAAATGACCTTATTCCAAGAGTTGTCAAATACCCATGATGGCCATAAAAACGGAGACTGAAAAAATTCATTTGTATTCAGCTGAGGATTTGGCATTGTAAAAAAGAAGCTCCTTATTTTCCATCATTGCACCAGTATATTAGCAGCTGATAAAATCCAATACAGCAGAACGAATGCCATCCTCCTGCATGTGGAGTGTGTTCCATGTACGAAGGGGAAAGCCTGTCTGAGGGTTAGGGTGTTAGATTAGGACTCTGGACTCAATTAGCTTCTCCCTGTAGGCTTTTTATCCCAGTTTGATAGTGTCATTAACCCTCTCTATTCCCCTTTCCAAAGGTGATTTACCCATGTCCAGAGGTACTGAGAGCAGAAATGTCACTATTTGTGCTAGAGGTGCACTGACCAGCATAATGAATTCAAGCACTGGGCTAGTATAAGACCTCTAAGTCTCTGAGAAGGACAAAACAGTGTGTGTTTCTATTGTGGTGGTTCTGCACTAAGCATTTGACTGCTGCCAGATGCTCCAAAAAAAGTCATTTTGTACCAGGAATGCAAGGACAGGGTTTCTGCTGTCTTCCTCTATGCTGGTGTGTCCTTGCTGTAAGGAATGTGCCTGAGGCTGAGGGGGATTTCAACAGCTTCTCCTTAAAAATGCTATAATTGCTTGGTTCTTCCTTAGCCTGAAAAGGGAAAGTTTCAAAACGGGTTTGTGAGAGAACAGTGTGCTATTGCTCAGTACATACAGGTAGTCTTGGGATGAGAATAGAGAGTTTGGCCTGTCTTAGCTATATATAATGAAAAGGGATTGAGGGGTGTGCTGGGGCTCTCTGCTACAAGCACCTGGATTGAATGTCATGAATCCTCTGCTGCCAAACTCCAGAGAAATGAATGACTGAGGCCGGCATTGTCCAGGTTGTCCTTAGTGAAAAGCGACCCTGAATCCCAAAGGCTCATTCACCACTTTTCCCTTTTCAGGCCACCTCTCCCTTGGGGCAGGGAAGACCTTTATCCTTAATAAAAGGTTCTCCTGCCTATCGCTGTGATTGATAGGAGGCATGTACCATTGCCATGTCACATTACACCTCTGTACATATCTGAGAGGAATGCTGGTGCTCTTTATCAAAGAAAAAAAGGTTCTCTGTTCTGGTATCCTTGCCAAAATATGGAATGTTACTGGTGGCTTGCTTGCTGTCACTGAACAGCTGGGAATACTGGGAAGCCGAATCATCTGTTTGGCTCCTGGCTGCTCTGCGTGTTGTTACTAGTTGTGTGTGTTCAAAAGGGACTTGATTTGTTTCGGGTGTCACTACGTGGAAGAGGAATGTGAAAGGCCTCATGTTTCTAAAACTGTTATTTTATAATATATGGAGTAATACATAATTCATAACACTGCACTGGGACTTGTCTCTTAGCCATATATGCATACCCTGACTGTCTGGGATTTCTTGATTGAAAGTCATTAATGTTCTGTGTCTTGTGGTAAATGCCTTTTGCTAAGCTTTGCTTATTTTCTGATGGATTCTACACTGAACTACGTGGAAAAAGTGGTTTTCTATAGTGTGTCCACACTACAGGCTGGATTGTAAAATTGAGGTTTCCCCCTGCCATCCAGCTTAGGTAAATTAACCAAAAGGAAAGAATCTGGTCACTGCACTGTAAGCTTTTTTTCCCAGACAGATGTATCCTTTTTGCCTTTATGATCTAGTAAGACATACTAGTGTTCATGTACACTGTCATCTTAATGTTTTTATCTGTTCTTGGAGACATCTGCTTGAGCTTGTCAGCTGCATATCACAATTGCTTTCAGTTTTATCTCTGTCAGCTGTCTTAAGATGTAGATAATGTTGCTCAGATGCTGCCTCTGACTGCATCTTGGACTTGTGCTTTTGCTCTTTCTGTGCTAATTAATTCCTCATTCAGTACCAAATCATCTTAGATTGGGTAAGTTATTTTCAGTTAAAACCTTCCCTCAGTTTTTTTTCTAACAGCATTTGTGAGGTGCCTTCAGGAGAATCTATTTTTTGGGTTAGTAGGTAAAGAAGTTGTGTCCTTTGGTATCCAAATAGTTTGTGCCAATTTTTAAAATGGAATTTCTCTATCTCATCAGGCCAGCATTTTGTGAGGCTTGAGCTTCTCAGTAGACTGCCACTAGATCCTACTGCAGATCACCTAAAGCTTCCTAATCTGAAACCAGCTGTGTCCTAAAGGGTCTTTGAGAGGAGCTTTGAGCCCTGGGTTTCTGCCTAAGGGCACGAAATGCTAATCCTGCCACAAGCAAGATGACAATCTGTGTATGATGCTCTGCAATTAGTTAGCAGGTTTAGCCATAGAAACAATTGATTGAGGGTTCATGTGGCTTCTGTGATGGACACGCACCTTCTCTGGTAGGACAGTATTAGGTAGTGAGCCAGCTCACAGGCAGCTTTGCAGTAACTTCTGTTGGCAGTTCTGCTCTGGCTGTTGGGGGCTGGGTATAAAGGTCCACACTTTCTCCCACACTTGTCGATTTTTGGTGTGTCCTCTGCTCTCAACGTCTGTCACCTGTGTGTTGCCTCCCAACTCGCTGCCTTGGAGAAGCACTGCAGCTTTTGCATGCCCTCTTGCCCCCATTACACAGAAGCCTCTAAAGCATGCCTTACTCTGGGAGCATCTGTTTTCCTTCTGAATGTTAGCAAGGCTGGGTGTCCCCAGCTGACAAGTTCCTTCCAAAGGAGAAGCAATTCAGGCAATTCCCTCTGGAGTCAGGGTGATAGGATGCCTTCTGTGGTTTCCACATGCATCTCATAGCCCCAGAGGATAGGGAGGGAATGTGTCTTGTCCAGCAAAAGCTCTTAGGTAGCCTCAGTATGGGGGAGTTGGGTTGGCTGATATTTATCTGTACTGTGCTACCACATACAGGCAGGCAAGGAGATATATGAAAGTCCTCAAGACTGATTTATGGCCTAGGAATTTTCTTTGCCAGAGGTCACTTTTGGATAAATGAGGTCATGCCTTGCTTTTCATGGAAGGTCACAGAGTTTTGCATGCTTACATGTACAGCAAAGCAGAGATGAGTACTGTAGAGAGGTACCAAGTATTTCAGAAAGTTCATGGAATAAATAAGATACTTGGACTTGTCCCAGGTAGTGTTAACCACTGTAGCTGCATCTAGGCCAGGCAAGAGACACCAAGGGACCTATACTGTGGATGTAGAGCAGATGGGATGCCCACACTGGGAAAGTACCCAGGCTTGGGTTCACATTAACGCAGACGAACCCAAAGTAGTCCCTTTTTTTGAGGATTAGATTCCTGGAAATACGAGGTTGTTCCTTATTGTGAAATATGAGATTTGGAATCCCGGTTTCACTGCTTAAAAACCAGAGGAGGACAAATGCTGAAGCAACCATATCTTAATTCTAAATTTAATTTTAGATGGAGTATTGGCTTGGTTCCTCACATGCTTGCCGGAAAAAATTGCAGGGTAATTGTCTGTTTATCTCAAAAGCACTAGCCAAACCCAGGCTGAACTTTTCTCATGTAGAGGAAAAATGCTGCTGATCAAAGACCAAATTTGAGTATGCTTAGTTTCCTATTATGATTGGGTGGTACTAAGCATGTAGACTGCAGTTATTGGGGGGATGGGGAGGGGGGAGAAGCGACATAAATTTGTTCTTAGTAGATAATGACTTGCATTGGACTGTAAAATTATATGGGCTTCATTTTGCTTTCTGGTGACTAAATATCAGTATAAAATTGTGCAGTGGAAGGAGCTGGCCACAAAGGAGTTGGCCATGATGCTCCTGGTCTCCTGTGCTCCCTGCTCAGCCAGCAAACCTCAGGTTCTCCACATGGCCTGCTGGAGGCCGGTGGTTTATAGAACCCACAAGCAAGCTGAGAAGACTTCAAACTTACTACTAGATGAAGATGTTCAGGCACTGTTGTGCACCTCCCTGTGCAGGGCACCTGCTATTTCTCCACCTCCTCTCTGCGTTGCTACCCCTTTCCCTTTCTCCCCTGTACTCTAGATCTGGTCTGACAACTGTAACTGCATGTAGCAGTGGTGAATGAACTGGCACGACTCATACCGCGCTCCTCAGTTTTGCTCGGCAGTGGCCCTGTGTCCCTGAATGCCAACAACAATCACTGGGATTCTCAGACCATAAACATGGCAACACTTCTGGAAATATCCCTATGTGGAATGGCCAGAAAATGTGGTATATTTTTTCCTGTGGCAGTGGGTGAAGTAGCTTATGTTCTTCAGTCCTGCAGTGGTCTGAGGCTTTTCCATGCGTATCAACTGTTTTTGAGGCTGTGGGTGCAATCAGTTTCATCAGACTGCATAAATGGTGTAGAATAATTTAACATGTCATGACCTGCTATAATTTCAAGTAACCTATTGCTTAATTTATCTGCTGGCCTCAAAGATAGTGTCCTTTTTTTTTTAAAAAGGATTTAAGAGCTGTTAGTTCAGCTCTAAAAATGCATTGCCTGACAATGACAGGACAACGGGGAATGGATTGAGGCTAAAGGAGGGAAGGTTTAGATTAGATATTGGGAGGAAGTGCTTTACAGAGAGAGTGGTGAGGGGCTGGAACAGGCTGCCCAGAGAGGTGCTGGATGCCCCATCCCTGGAAGTGTTCAAGGCCAGGTTGGATGGGGCCCTGGGCAACCTTGTGTAGATCCAGGCCTGAGGTTGGTGGCCCTGCCTGTGGCAGGGGGGTTGGAACTCTGTGATCCTTGGGGTCCCTTCCAACCGAGACCATTCTATGATCCTGAGTACAATTTCATGACTAGGAACTAAAGCAGTAGATATGTAATTTAATTTTTTAATCTGTTAACTGCCTAACAGCCAGTTGCAACCATGCTTTATTTGGGCTCTATTTAGGATAGTGCAGTCTAAGATCAATGAACTTGTTCTCTCCAACTTTATGTTCCTCTTAAAGGCAGGATGCTCAGGTTGGAGCTACCAACTGTTTTAGAAACTGAAATCTACTGGTAGCCAATACAGGGTAAGGTGGTCCTAAACAAAAGTTAAATGTGTGTTTGTTCTTCCTCTTGTCTTGTAAATTGGGTAGAGCCTGGATCAGTATATAAGCTGGTGCAGATGGAGAGGAAACAAATGTGTTTTCTGCTGTTTTATGTGCCTAGTGCTGTTTTACAGCTTGGAAAAGATAGCTTAATTGAGACTGTGCGTGGCATTCCCCATGTTTAGTGTTTTGCCAGCTTGCAGGAAGGAACCGTGGTTTCTTGCCAGATCAAACATCACAGCAGAATATCAGCTTCCCCAAACACAAATTGTATCATGTTTTCTTGGCCTTCACCATTTGAGGAAGAAAGAAAAAAAGGCGAGTGTATGCTCCCTAGCACTCTGAATGCTGGCATGGTAATAGCTTTGCTCATGAGGACTGCCTTTTAGCAGGTCTAGCTGGTGAGCTGTGTTTTCTGCAGTGAGCAAAACTGCAACATCTCTGACAGCCACAAGGACCGTTGGCAGTGCTTGTAGTCTGCTGGCTCTGGGTGTCGATGTGTCTCTCAGGCTGTCGTCACAGCACTCACCGCAGCCTTTCCATGGTGAGCTGTGCTCCTGTTAGCAGCTGAGGGTGTGGGAAGAGGTAGCTGTCAAACATCACGGTGAGCCTTGGCAGCAGAAATAAGTGTGTGTAGAACTCCTTATCTCATGGCAAGTAACTGCTTTCTGGTGGGAGGGGGGAATCTGTGCTGTCCCCACTGACGCTGCTGACAGAAATACTAACTGAGCAACCACAGCTGGCAAGCCAGCCTGTGCTGCCATGGCATTGCGTCTGGTTTAGGCATTATACAGGCTGCAGATCTCACTGTACCATTGTGCTTCTGTCCCATCACCAGGTATAGACCTGCTGGTGGCCTAGTCTGTGGGACTCCTCATAAAGCACTGCTCACTGCAGCTGTTTCCACAGAGTGTGCTCTTCCAGGTGCTTCAGACACTGGTGAATCTGGTTCCATATGCTGTGCCCTAATACACGAGCTACACTTAGGTAAAGCCAGCTGACAGGCTCCGTGCAGTGGGTAGGCCTGGTTTGGATCGGTTTACCTGCAGAGGATATTTGACTCTGTAGATAAAGCTCCAGTAAACAGCCACTGAAACCAGTGGCCTATTTGTGGAGTGATGGTACAGGCAGTACAATACTTGTCCATGCCAGGCTTGTCACTGGTATAGATGTCAAGCATCCCTGCACTTGATTGATGGACTTACTCAGCTTAATGGATGTGTCTAAAACTTGGGAGCTTGATGTATCCCCAGTTTGCCTTCCAGTGCTGTTGGGCTGTCTCCTCAACATGTTGGCTGTATTTTCACTGCCTTGTTGGGAGTCTATCTGCCCTGCAGCAGGGGTATATCCCCTGCTGAGAGTGGCTCTCAAAGGGCTATTACTGGCACGGGCAAATATGGCAAAATAAAGCCTTTTAAATTATTTTTTTACATGCTCCATTCCTCAAAGCTTTAAAGTTTGAATCTGCTTTTTTTTTCCTTCCAACCCAGCTGGCTTTTTTCTGGAAGATAGTTTTGCCAAAATACCAACAATGGCCCTGACTGTTTGTTGGTTTGGCACAGCTGTGCTCACAGTGGTCTTTGCAAAACAACTGCAATATTTAGAAAAATGCACGTGAAACTCAAGACCATTAATTGTTTTTTGCACGAGGCATGACATTGAAAAGGGTTTTTTTTTCTCTGTTTTTCAGTTTAGCAACTGTGGCTGTTGTTAAGTTCCAGTCTTAAGTGACAGCTTCTCTTATTGCTGTGTTTAAAAAGGAAAAATGACATTTCATAAGTCAGCAAAACCAGTCAAAACTCCCATTTTAGTAGTTTGCACGATAGCAAAGTGATTTTGGTGGGTCCTACAGTTTCATAGGAACTACAAAGGGCTGTTTCTTGTTATACAACTGCTTGTTCATTCAAGTGGAAAGCAGCCTGAGCCTGTTTAGCCATACTAGACTTGCGTCTAAAGGTGGGGGGGGGAACCAAATTGCACATAGTAGGGGTCCTCACACCCGACCAAAATATGTTTGCCCCCAATACTTCCTTTCCTTGACCCTATTGTCCTTCTGGAAGCCCCAGGCTTCTCATCTGGGAATTGTTTGAATTGTATCCCATTGTTTCAGCATCATTGAAACGAAGGATAGACTGATCTTCTCTGAGCTCTGCAGGCTGTGAGTTTTCTCTTCCAAAGGGTTTGCAGAGCGCAAACCAAGGTTTTACAGAGCTGAAGCAAGCTCTGCAATGGAGCCATAAAGCCTGGAGTAACTACCAAAGGCAGGAGTGAAACAGACTAACTAGACAGCCATTGGGGCCTGGCCATATCCACTTAGCCTCTGCAAGGCTTTTGGTCTCCCAGGAGGAGGAGATGGTGCTTATGAAGGTGTGAGATGACCTGCCTTGTGTGGTTTGTCCTGCCTCACCAAGAAAATACGTAGAATCCTTAAGTTACTTTCATGCTAAGCTTAGCTGCAGTTGGTGCTGGGTCTTACTCTTCAACATACATTACCCATGTCTGCAGCTGCTGGACTAAGCTGTTATGTGGCAATCCAACAGTTTCTCCAGTTTTATTTCAATTGCCTGACTGTCCTTATGCTGCACAAAGCCATGCTAGGTTACTCCTGCCAAGTGAGATGCTGCACTATATTGGGACAATTTCTCATCTTGAAGGTCCTTTTCCACTCCACCCTCTGAGTAGTCATCTTGTTTTTAACAGCCCCTTGAGTCTTTTGGCTGCTGGTGTCAAGTTATGCTGACTGGGTGTGCTCTTCCACACAAAGAAGGGGGAAATGTCATTAGTTTCCTAGGCACACCTCAGTCTGGCTAATTAGGCCTATTCCAAAGACTGGAGGACTGTTAATTGGTCATTTCTAATCAGTTTCTGCTGGGGGAGGGCTCAGTAATGGTATGAGCTGTAACCAGAACTTTATCCTAGGTTTGGGGCTTTCTCCCATAACCACTGTAACAAACTGGAGCGGAATGAGAAGTTACTTAAAAGATAAATATTTTAAATACACAGAAAGGTCAGTTGAAGGAATTTGACTGAGCTGTAAGCTGCCACTTCAGGGAATAGAGAGAAAATGACCTCCTTTGCTATGGAGACTGTGCTGAAATATTGCCAAGCCTTGAAATATTCAGATGATTGGTCAGCTGCCAACATCTTGTTATTCATCAAATGCCTAGTGTATACAAGCTTGTAGAGCTATTATGGATCTTAATGAACTACAATAGAGACTTTTGCTTTACAAAAGGCAGAGGCAGTGGCTTGTCTTACTGGAGTCTTTGTCTCTGCCCAGTTCTTCAAGCGTGGGACTACAGAATCAAGTACCTTCATTTGGTTTGAGAGACTGGCTAACTTGAGGTCTGGTGCACGGGGAAGATGCTTGCCTTGCAGGCAAGCCATCTGCCACATAACTCATTAGATTCCCTGATTATTTTTTTGCCTGAGCCCCCCCGCCTTGTGCCACTGGAGCTGTCCTTAAGGCCATTCATTGACTGCTCAATCTTGAATCAGTGGATCAATGCAGTCCCCACTCCTGTCAATTCCCAATCCCAGCTCTCCTGATCTGCACATCTGACAGGCAGCAAAGCATTTGATTAGATGGAGAACTATGCCCTGCTGCTCTGTCCCTCGATTTTGGTTTACTCTGCTAAGTAGCTTACTGCTCTACTAGTAATTGCAAGTCAGGCACCACTAATAGGCTACTTGCTTTCTAGAAACCAGGCTGTGCTCCATGTGTTACTGTTCGCATACTTTGTGATCACTGGAGCTAAAAGGCTGCGTTTTGCCATACATGTTTGGTTTGTTTCCCTTAAAGCACTCACAATTTAACCTTGGGTGGGGGGTGGTGGTGGTTTGGCATGAAATAGAGAATTGCAGGTGACCCCCTAGTCAGATGTTCATCTCCTTGTCTGAATTTCTGCTGTTTTCTGGTCTAATCCTGAAAAAGCCAGGAAGTTGCCTGATATTTATAGTAAAAGACTGACTTGTTTTTTTCTGAGAGGCAAGCAAATGCTGGCTCGAGGCTTCCTGGGGCTGAAGGTTAGCTCTACTAAAAGGCATCAGATGGGGGTACTGAGGTACACCCCGGTTGTGTATTGCTGCTATTCCTCATTTAGCAAGAATTAAATGCTGTTCTCAACACACTGTGTAAATTTGCCTGCAAGGCTTCTAGCAAAATCCAATATAAAACAATGCTAATTTTCATGCAACTTTAGTCATTTCTGGGATAATCCTTGCCAAAAGGGTAGAAAAGAGAATAAAAAAGATTTAAAAACTTAACTGAGTTGTACAAGAGGAACGAAACACCTCCAAAATGATGTCATACCAGGGTCTGTACATGGCTTTCACCAAAGGAACATCAAACTGTAAGCATCAAATTACTAGAGAAAAGCTTAGCTTGAAGAAAATGCTCCAAAAATTGTCTCTGTGAACTTTCCCACAAGCCTTGTATGCTGTACACTTACTGTGTAATGTCCATTTTGATGGTATGTCAGAGGCTAAAGTCTGCTTTCTTACATTGTTTTAAATACTTTGCTACCACATCACTGGGTGTGCTAACAAAGCTACTCTGATTTCTTACGAGGTAGCCAAGCTCCCCGGTGGGAGTGTGACTTGCTTCCCAAGACGATTATTGGATGTGCTAACTGTCCTGAAATAGACATTTGTCAGTGTTTAGGGTAGGTATCAAGCCTGTAGGACTTCAGCCCGTCAGTTTGTGGTGCTTGGACTTGGGCAGCACTTGGTGACAACCTCTTCTCAGTGTCTGTGGAGACAGGACAAGGGGCAATGGCTGCAAGTTGGAGCACAGGGAGTTCTGCACCAACACGCGGAAGAACTTTTTCCCAGTGAGGGAGCCCTGGGACAGGCTGCCCAGGGGGTGTGGAGTCTCCTGCTCTGGAGATAAATATTTAGGACCCATCTGGACGCCTCCCTGTGTGACCTGTCCTAGGGAACCTGCTTTGCTGGAGGGGTGGGACTCGATCTCTGGAGGTTCCCTCCAGCCTCTACAATGCTGTGAGTCTGGACTCTGGGCTTACCCCCGGAGCTGCAGGACAAGCCCCTCTGATCCCAACGGGCTGGTGTGCCCCTGCACCTTACCGCGCTCCCTTCTCGCTGGCTCTTCGGCACTTGTCCTTGGAAAGTGACAAGCGCTTTTGACCGCTCGCCCCGACATCTGCCTGGCCTGGCTCTACCCGCGGCTCACCGCAGCCCGAGGGGGCAGAGCCGCCCCCCCTCCCCGAGCCCAGCGCCGGGAGGGCCCAGCATGCTGGGGGCCTTTCCCGGGCTCGGCCTGACCCCTAGTGGCAGCCGTGAGGCCCGGCCGAGCCCGTGGTGGGGTTTCCCGAGGGATCGGGGGCGAGGGGGGAGCAGCGCCGTCCCTTCCTGGTGTGTGCTTTGCCCTGCGAGAGGGAAGCAAGCGATCGTGTGTGTGTAACGGGCGTGATGTGTGTTACGCACCCGGTTAATTACACGTATAATTTGTGTATTATAAGTGACCCGGCTCTTGGACGTTGCTGCAGGCGTGCGGCTGGTGGGGTCGTGCCCCTGGGAAGGGTGTGAGGAGGAAAAGGCGATATCCCTGCATCTGGCGTCTTGACCGTACCTGGAATTTTGTGTCCAGTTCTGGGGCCTGCAGGTCAGGAAGGACACAGAACTCCTTGAAAGAGCCCAGCGCAGGGACACCAAGGTGATGAAGGGAGGGGAACACCTTCCTTATGAGGAGAGGCTGAGGGAGCTGGGCCTCTTTAGCCTGGAGGAGACTGAGGGGTGACCTCATTAATGTCTATAAATATGTAAAGGGTGAGAGTCAGGAGGATGGAGCCAGGCTCTTCTCAGGGATGGCCAGTGATAGGACAAGGGGCAACGGGTGCAAGCTGGAGCAGAGGAAGCTCCTTGTGAATGTAAGGAGGAACTTTGTCACTGTGAGGGTGACGGAGCACTGGGACAGGCTGCCCAGAGAGGCTTTGGAGTCTCCTTCTCTGGAGACATTCAAACCTGCCTGGATGTGTTCCTGTGTGATCCTGCTCTGGCAGGAGGGTTGGACTAGATGATCTTTCAAGGTCCCTTCCAACTCCTAATGTTCTGTGATCCATGGCCTCAAAGGGGCTTTGCGCAGAGAGGAGAGCACCCACACAAAGTGAGTGCTGTCTCTTGAAGCAATGTAAGCTTTTGGAGACAGGTTCTTGCTGGTAGCATCTGAGCTGCTCAAAGAAATCCCAAATTAAGCTGAACCAGCCTGAGTAAATGTGGCTCTTTACCAACCAAATGATAGGAAGTCTGCCCCCTTCGTTGCTTGCACAAAGAGCCTCTGCAGCTTCATGAGAAACTAAATACTTTGAGAGATGCACTCATGGGCCAGGAAGAAAAGAAATGAAGGGGGATTGAAATAATCCCACTTCTGTAACTTTTTGGCAGGTACAGTTCAGTAAACACCCTCTAGCAAATCTTTGAAATGCAACTTTTTATCTTCAAGATAATTACTCTCTGGTCTAAAAAATTTCCTGTTTCTGAGGACATGTCTATTTAAAGTTATGCTGCCAAGAGGAAGAGGTTAGTTCAAAACCTTTAAATGTAACTCCAATTAATAGGTGTGTGTGAGAATCTATGTAGCCATAAAAAGAGGGTTATGAAGTATCTGGGTACAGCATGGACACTTTGGGCTGGTATTATGCAGGGACTGGTATAAGGTGGTAGGCCAAATTTCAAATCTGAGCAGAACTGAAGGTTCAGAACTTCTGCCTGGCAGCCGGGCAGTGCTGTGGAGTCAGCGTATTTAATTGCACACTATAGTTTTTCTGGAGCCAGGACAACCACCCACAAGAACAAATCACAGAATCACAGAATTGTAGAAGGGACCTCGAGAGCTCATGGGGTCCAACCCCCCTGCCAAAGCAGCTCCCCGGCTCACATTGCACAGGGAGGCGTCCAGACAGGGCTTGAATATCCCCAGAGAAGGAGACTCCACACCCCCTGGGCAGCCTGTCCCAGGGCTCCCTCACCCTCACTGGGAAAAAGTTCTTCCCCATGTTGGTGTGGAACTTCCTGTGCTCCAATTTGCAGCCATTGCCCCTTGTCCTGTCCCCACAGACCACTGAGAAGGGGCTGGCCAATTCCCCCTGCATCCCATGCTTAAGATATTTATACACCTTAATTATGTCCCCCCTAAGTCGTCTTTT
>VZTU01029016.1:6512-17801 GCA_013400835.1 Zapornia atra
ATGAGAATCATTCATATCCCAAAGTATTTTTGCAATGAGAATTTGTGTGCGTGCACACATACACCACGCACACACATAGAGGCCTGTAACACCTGTAACACAGAATCCAGAGTAGAGAGTCAGTACTGTTTTCTCAACCCCTAGAATTTGGCCATCTGTCCTAGTCCTTATAGGGTAGCTATAACACATTTCATAGGCCTCAGGATGTAAGTCAGATCCATCAGTCATCAACAATTAGCCAAAAAAAATAACAAATGTGTGAATGGAGAAAGGTGTCCCACTTTCTTAATGAAAAAGCCCTAAACTTACATGTTCTCAGCTGGGTGTCATGTTCAATCTCACTGTAGGACATCACAGTAACCAAAGCAGCTCTCACTGAAGCAGCTTTGTGTCCTTATCAAATTCTGCTGTCCCTGCTTCCCAGGAAGAATAGTCAAATCCTCCACTTGCACACCTTACAAAAGACTAAAATCTTGGTACACAACCATTTCTAACACTTTCATAATTAGCTCGAGCCCTGGCTTGGAGGGGGCTGGGGAAAGAGCAGGAGGAGAGAAAAAGCTGTGTGTTAAATATTGTAAGACTTCCGCCGTTTTATATGTAACATCAGAAAGAGAGAACTTCTGCATAAGGTTGTTCTCATGGTTTTCATTATCGCATATAGTTAATCAAAAACACTTCAACCCCAGGCAACCAACACACTGCAAAGAGAATATTAAGAGGATATAAAAGCATCCTACTCACTTGGAAACTAATTAACTTGGTTAAAAATGAAACAGTTTTTTAAAAAGTACTGTAGTGTCAGGAAGGGCTTGTTGATACCTTAGATTTACTACGTGTGCACACAAATAAAAGCCAATTTTGCTTCTGTTGAAAGTAATGGCAAAGGTCCATCTCCAGTGCTGGCATATCAGGCCTGTAGCATTAGACTTGAATCTTGAGATAAACAGGATACGTATATAGCGGCTCAGGTTTAAAAAATCAATCAAATAAATTAATTTTTAAAAAAGCTTTACATGTCTGATGCTACTTTAAGAGCAATTTAGGCACTTAATTCCGAAACAATATCCCCGAACATCCTTCTTAAACTTTGCAATGCCTCTGTTATTTTGAATATCTATTCACAACTTGGCAGAGACTAAACAGCTTCTTTCTCAAGAGTTAAACTGCTCCCTACTTAGCATTTACACATGGCCAGATATAGACTCAGTGCTCTAGGGCCAAGACCCTTCAGCCGAACTGTAGGTGTCTCATTCTGACATGGTCAGCCAGATTCTGCGGTCAAGGGAGATTAAGTCATTGTAGTTAATGGAGTGAGGGACACAAGCCATTTTTTCCAAGATTGGCTCAGAAGAATTATTGTTCAGATTATGCTCGCTCTTTTGTTAACAGGACAAGGACTTCAGACTTTGATACTTAAAGGTAGGTAAGAAGAGCTCTACATTTGGGTCAATCTTCATATTTCTTTTATTAAGCCCTCATTCTCTGAGCACTTCTACTGAACACCATCTGAAGGAGGATCTACATAAATTGCAGAAGCAATTTTGTTAATTTAGAAGATGCCTGCAAGAACTGCTCTCTCTTTCACACCAGTATATCAGAACACACATGCAGATTATGAAACAAAAATTTTCTGTCTAACAATATTTAGATTAATGTCTCCAGATGTGATGAAGCCCACCAGGTATTGGCTAGTCTAATGACTATGTCAGATAAGGAACTGATCATTTCAGACCCTCTTGATGAAGCTATTTCATAAACAAAACAAAACAAAAACCCCAAAAAAATTATCAAGGTGGAAGAGAACAGCAAGAAGTAGCAGGGCTTTTTGCAGCAATGTATGTGTAACTCCAGTATCCAGAACAGACTCCAGACTCCAGAAGCAAGAGAATGCTCTTCTGCAGGAAACCCACATGCCAGCAGGAGCTCATGCTCCCACCTCTCATGAGATGGCCATGCTCAAGTGTCCCATCCAGTTGGCACCCCATGAGTATTCCAAATGGAGATCCCTCTCTGAGATCCTGAATAAAATACATAAAACATCCAAGAGCAGAGCACACCCCACCTTTATTCACTGCATTCACACAGAATTCATTACGTGCTCTTCTTCCTGAAGATGTTCTCAAACTTTACCAATTTCAGTCCTGATCCTGCACCAAAAGATTCCTGGCTAAACCCTATAGCTATACAGGAAGCCAGTTAAATTCTTAGTAACCTAACTATGTTATGGGAGTTTCTGAAAAATGGACAACCTAATTTGAAAATCTGCCCTGCTGACATGGATTAAAATTAGAATAGGCAAAATGAATAAATAGTTGTCTCAAAAAAAACCCCAACAAAACCAAAAACCACACAAAAAATCCACATTAGAGCATATTGCATATTTTAGACATACCATTGCAACAATTTAAACTAGGATTTCAAAAACTTAGTACAAGAAGAGGTCATGAGTCTTTAAAATTGTTACTGATGTTTATTGTGTACTGGGGCATTTTAAGAGTTATTCTGTTGCACTGATTAATAATAGATAGAGCTCATTAGGGTGGTTTTATTTACTCAGCTTTCTCTCACATGAAACTAATCCACACATACATTATTGATGAATAATGCACACCTCTCCAGTTCACAGCATCTAAATTATGCAGAAATAGGAACAGGTGACAAACTAATACACAACTTATAACTACTATTCCTAGTAGATACCAATATATTTGTTGCCAGCATACTTGGTGAACTGCAGTTCTGAGTAAAACCTGCAGTTTTATATATAGATGGAGTTTTTCCATCTAATGGTACACCGTTTGTCATTCAGATCCATACCCCTCTCAATAGTCTTTTGCTCAGATATATCAGGCATAAATAAATACAGAAGCATTATTTGAAAGCAGTAATGCAGATTTATAAAAATAAAAGAATTTTGCAGTACTTTGTATTAACTGTAAATGTTTCCATACTGAATTGCACTCTAGTTGTTCGATAAATAATAAATAATCTAACAATGCTCCCTCCTGCCTTATTTTTGCAAAGCAGTGCTTAGTTTCATCTAGGAACTCAACACAACATTGTCAAGCAACATCTCTCAACAGTCATGAAGTATTTAGCACAATATTCACCTGAGAGCATCACCTAGCACAGATTTTCAAAGGAATAATCTAAGGTTACATTTGTGCTGGGTTTCCAAGAGGAAGTATGTGTTTTCCTATGCGGAGACACAAGGCCAAATTCACCTCATCAGTTCACTTAATTCATGTCTGGAATCAGTTTGGGCTATTCTCTATTCAACTGTGTTGAATTAGACTTTGCATCTTCAGCTTTATTAAAATGGAAGTAATTACATGAGAAAAGCCTCACAGAATACTCATTGTTTAATATTGCAGTATTACAGAGAAATATGTGAAGGTTTGCATAGAGTCTGTTAGACACACTATGTTCTGCCAGTTATGCCTGGACAGGTTAGGTGAACAATTCATATAGCCAACAACGTACATTGTGGGGTTTGGGGTTTTTTGATCACTGGGGCAATGCAAGTAAGAGACGAAAGCTTAAAACCCTAAAAGCAAGCCATTCTTCAAATACTGAAATCTAAATCCCATTTTATTATGCTGTCAATGAACTGCTGAGATTCGCCTTTGCTTGTTAACATGATAGCATACAGATGAGAAGAAATAAAAAGTACTGGCCTGTGAAAGGCAAATCAAAAGGGGAGATTGAAGGGATTTCTCGAGTTACTCAGGTGAGTCGTTACGCCCCAGCCAGTGACCCAGCCAGTGGTCAGAATGATGCAGGTTCCGTTTGGTTGCTTCAAACGCTTAGACACGGTATCCAACTGTCTGCCCAAAAGGCTGAGAATTTGCAGTTTCTTTGTAAGCTTACTGCACAATAAACAAAAGAAGGGAATTTGATACTAACTAAACAGAGAATGAATAGTCAATAACATTGTATAAACTGTTCAAAGTCACAAATCTTTATGCAGAATGAGTGACTTTGCGTGGTACTGGAGTCTTACTGCAAAGATTGCCTTTTCTTTTTTTTTTTTCCCCCCTCCCCTCATTTTTTAGGTGTAAAAGCATATTTTTCTAAAATGAAACCTTCACCTGTTGGCAGATAATGGTGTCAATTCCCTAACTTTATGCAAGAAAGGTAAACCATAGATGAAATGGAAGTTAACATAAATGAAAAAGATGGAGAGCACTAGGTTTACAGAGATACTTAGATATTCCTCAGAACTGCAAAGTAATTATTTTATTACTTTCAACATAGGAGGCATAGTGTTTATGAAATAAATTATTCCAGTAAAAAATTAGGGTTTTTTTCCATTATGGGATATCTAATTCTTAAATATAAAAAAGCATTTAAAGTACCACAACAAACATTTTGGATGAAAAATTCAAACATGTCACAAATTCCATACTATCATAACTCAGCAACCATGAAATGAGGTGGCATGTGAAGAAGAAACACAGAGGACAAAATGCAAACACAAGGATATTTGTACAACAGTTTTAAGTGCAGTTAACTGGAGGTTATAGACCTAAAAATGAATACTCTTACAGTGGAAACATTATTGAATGCATCATGGTGTATATTTCTCAGAATGTATTAGCCGTCAAATTTAAGTAATACCTTACATGCCCTTTTCATAACTTGCTGAATTAGCTTTATGAAACCCAGCTGTTCAAAATAAAGCCTGGACTCGCAGTGCCATCTAGCATCTTAAAAAAACCCAGAAAAACACAACAGCAAAATCAGAATGGGTAGGTTAGTATTTATTAAGACTATTAATCTTTGTAATAGATCCATGCATCAAGTCATAACCCTCAAGTGAGCAATGGACATGTTTTGATAAATAATATTACCAAATATAACATCTTTACACATCACAAAACATCTGGACATAAAAGTGTCAGACAAAACTCTTTAGCCTTTGGAAGAGCTGAACAGAGACTGGGAAGAAGAGAGCTGCATTTACTCATGCAATATTGGGTTATGATACATGGAGGATGTGAAGCTGTGATAAAGATGGGAAGAAGGAACAAGAGATTTTCTTCCTTAAGCAATTTAAAATACAGAGAATGCCTTATATGATCAAAGAAAATATTTGTTTATACTAGTAAAGAGAAACATCTGTTTTGCATGGCTTAATAGATTAATCCTCCCATTCTGAAACCTTACAGACTTCTGCTTGCACAGGTACATACTGACATATAACAAAGCATATGAAAAACGTTCATTTGCTCCCCTCTACATGGAGTTAAAAGACTTGAGATTTGCAAAAGTATAACAGTGAGCAAAATTTCACCCACTTTTATTGTTTGTTGAACAGAATGAATTGCTTGGCATTGCATAAGACAAAACATGAAAACAAATAGTGCCTCTCAGAGCCTACAGTATAGAAGACAGGCTCTGAAATGACAGGATGTACTGGGAAGCCTTGAAACACAGTCATTAATTATCGTCATTGTTAGGAGCAAGCCTTTAGAAAGAGCTCGAGTACAAACAAGAATGGGAAGAAACTGTAGCATAAGGAGCTCAGAGAAAGAGAAGTGAGATGAGTTAATATTAAAAGCTTAGTCACAGCAACCCCCTTGTCAAACACAGTGCATAGACACATATAGACACACACTCTTGCCCCACAGCTAACAATCATTTCTATAGTGCATAAAACAGAAGAATTAATTACATCCCAGGCATCACAATTAGGTTACAAATCTTTTGGTTGAAATCCCCTGAAGAACCTGTGAAAAATTGTTAATGTCTTGGTGAGTTTAAAACAGGTTCTATCTGTCACTGGTTTCCCCTGTTCCTGTGCGTTTTTGTGTGGACATTTTCTGAGAAAAAAATTTCATTAATCTAGAGCTATAAATTACAACACTGATTATGCTGTTTATGATGCAAAATTCTTCCCCCATCCCAGCTAAATTTTCTTGAGATAGAAACAAAACTAGGGTCCAAAGCTTTAAAAAAATATCTCTGCAGCAAAAATAGCCACACTGGGTCTAGATGCTCAGTCACCCAGCTCAGATAATCAAAGTGCCCAATCTACGCCATGCCACCAGCAAAATCATTTTCCACACAAACACACAAAACAAACCAGTCAAGAGACAGTTCCATATATCATTCTGCATCTGGCTTACATGTTAAAAATAAACTAAGCTATGTCATGTTAATATAACAGTTTGATAAAGTCACCTCCAAGTATCTCAAAAGCATTGTTCTGTTAACAGCCCCAGCAGAAAAGTGTTACATCTAGATATTTATTTAGGTGATTTTATTTCAGGCAACAGGTGCCTTTTATCAGTCAAAAGCATCACTTTCTTGTTATCTACATGTTAAAGCTGGCATTACATAAGGTCTTATGAGCTTCAATTATGGTACAGCATTCAGCTGAGCTAGATACAAACACTAAATACATATCCATAATATTGTCACTTTCCATGTCAGGAATTGAACTATTTGATTGTTTATTTTTTCCAAAACTCTTCTTTTTCCCTAGAGAGAAATGTTACTCTGTAAGAACAGCTATTTAATTTTAAATAACATCTTCAGTACTTTCAAAGACACCAGCAGGTTTTTACACAGAGAAGTAGAAAAATAAACTGTCAACATGACAGTCTGATAAAATGTTTTTACCTTTGTAAAAAACACATAGAAAATTGTGGCAGCATGCTGTGTGTTTTCCAGTATAATCACCCTAACTTTAGACCTATCAAAAAAGGAACATGCTTTTTGAAAGAGACTCAAAAGCAAATGTGGGAACAGGAGTATGGCAGACATTTTACAGAACTCTCTTCTGCCCTCAATTGCTTATCTCAAGCTTGCAAGAAAGTAAAAACTGGGAGGTGGTAAGACAGAAAATTTTTTAACTTTTTTCAACTTTCTGTTTAAACAAAAGTAAGTATCTTACCTTTTTGTTATGTCCTAATTAGGAAAATTTTATTTCCCTTCTTATTTTACTTCTGTTACAGGGGTCTGGTGTGATTTGGAATACATGCACTATCTAAGTCTGCTTATAGACCTGGGGAGGTAAGGTACCTTATTCACACAATAGTATACCTGCACACACACTGCACAAATAGTATACCTATTTATGCAGATCACATTGGTTTATTGAGAAGACTTCAAATCTCTGCAGAGCCCAGGGCTTGATATGAAACTGATCCCATTTGTTAAGCACAATCTCTTTAATGTTTAAAATGGTATGAATGTTTCCAAAGAAACCAGAAGCAGAGAATAAAATACAGGGAGGGAAAGCATATTCCAACTAGACACCCCCTGCAACTAACCCACTAGTGCACAACCAATTAGCCACCTAAGGCCACTGAGAGCATAGGCACAGGATGTTTTCCTAAAGGGAGGAGGGGCTAGCTTGACCTTTCAATTTATAAAGGGAAACCACACACCCAGGTGTTGCAGCTCTGCTCACAAGGAGCAATTAGGGCATAATCTGGGTTGTTTATTTTGTTGGGTTCAGAGGTCTATGCTGAAAGATCAAAAAAGACTCATAGTCATTCAGTAAACTCCATGCATGTGATGTTTTTCAACTGGCTTTTGTATTGGTACTGTCTAGTTATTTGTTTGTTTGGAAAGAAAAAGCAGTTCCTTTGAATAGGAAATCCCACTAGGGCTACAACACAGCAGATTGCCCTTTCAAGCTAAAGTTGGATTTTAAAGGAAAAGAGACTTGAAAGGAAATCTGTGCCTGTACAGTGAGCAGCAGCCACTCAGTTAAAGGTATATTCTTAAAATTGATAGTCCGATCTAGACGGAATCCACTTTTATTGAATACTTTGTGATTTAAGGTATATTGCTGTAAGCTATTTCAGTAAAGAGATTGATTTAGTATATTTTAAACTAGTAACAGGCTTCAGAGACTACAACCATTCTGCCTGCTATCTGTAGAGATGTATAAAAGAAAACATATAGCCATCCATTACAATAGGTGCTTTAAGGGACTCTTCTGGACAACAGTGACATTGATGTCACAGCCAAAGTTGCACAATTACCTCTGTGACTTAGTATGAAGGAGTCAAGCTTGTATGGTTCATCTGACCCAAACTGTGCCAGTATGGAAAAGAAAGTTAACTATTTCAAATAAGTAATAAAAATTGTTTCTCAGGCTGTCATCACAGAACAAATACTGGGAGACATCAAACATTCTGTGGTGTTCCTAACCTCTTGAATCTCTCCAAAGATCTCTAGGTGCTGTCCTAAAAGTGCAGCCTATTGGTGTGGTACACAGTAGACCATTTGGCCATACTGGCTTAAGGATAAATATGATGGTAACAGCTTAAGTCCCTTTGTTTGTTTGTTTTTCGTTAATTGGAGGTGGAATATTGTACTTAAAGGACAATTGCTTCTGTCATCCCCCCAGGAAATGTAGGTCCCTTTGTGAGACAAGACCTATCATTTATTATATGGATATGCAACTTTTAGCATATTACAATGTCTTGGATAATCTCCAAGCAGGAAAGAGATTCTTCCCCTTTCCTAAAGTGCTTGGTAGTTGATTTGTCATCAACTACCCACAAGAGAGAAGGAGGGTAAAAATAGTCATTCTTCACAACAAATTCCTTTCCAAATCTTTCAGATTCCCTGTCAATGCCTTTTCTGTGGCTACTGTTCTTGCAGCTACAGGGGACCTTGGCCAACAGGATGGCAGGCCAGCCATACAGTGGAAACTCTGAAATCTTGAGACTGGCACAGAAAGATGTCAAAACTTGCCAACAGAGTTACATTACTGCAAAAAACTAACAGGCTTAGATGCAGCAATCCAGTCACTACTCTGGCAGAGACTTGTACACAACCTGAAATTAACCTACCGTTAGCCTGATCCAGAAAACACTGATGTTAACAGAGACATTTTTCCAGTTGATGTGACAGATTCTTGGCTCAAGAATTGTAAGCGGCCTTGTTTGTATAAGTAGGGATTTTTTGCAGAGTGTGATCTTTAAGCTTATCCCAAGAGCACCTATGTGGGACATGTTGGCATATGGCAGCCAAAATCATCATACAGGAATGAACACTGGGTGTGTTTTATACATATATATCTCATCTACGTGTTTGTAATGATTATTGGCTTTTAATCTTACATCAACAGGAAATTTTAAATAAAGACAGACTGGCTGTTTGGTCTTGTCTTCACTACTTGGAAGGTTTCTAAGGTTTTCATGGCAAGAAAATAAAAACCAAATCTAACATCTCAAGCTTCCAGAACAGGCAATAAACACAGACATGTCCATTTCTTTTCTTTCTTTTTTTTTTTTTCCACCAAAAAGAAGCAAGTATGTTTTTCTAAAGGAAAGAGCATATGAAAAAATTGGCACTATGAAATCTGATTCACTGCAACATCTTCTTCCATTTCATTGTGACTAACACAAAGACCCGTGATGTAGAAATGTCAGCCCTTGTTTTATATGACATTAATATTTTCCACAGCTTTGATACTCTAAGACTAAAATTACAACAGAATCAGTTCTGCTATCTTTAGCTTCAATAAAGAAAAACTACAGCATTCTATAAGATTTACAAAACTAATTTTTCTTTCATTAGAGCAAAAAAGCTAATTTGTCACAACACAAACAGGAAAGAGAGAGAAAAGTCTTATTTCTGAATGCATCTGTTGGTTTTAAACACAAATTAAGCAGAGTATTTGCCCTTTTTAACTGATGGAAAAGTTTATAATCTCAAAAAATACAGTTAGAGCAGAAAATAATACATAGAAGTTCTAACATTTCATCTAAGAAATAAATGTCCTGTACTTAAACATCAGTTTCTTCATTTTTATGGAACTAAAGCAGGTTTTCATTGTTTCAATTCTGATGTTTTGGTAGGTAAGGCTATTCTACAGATTTGTACATTTCTAAGTGTTAAACCAGTGTTTGATATACTCAGATCTTGTTTCTCCTCACACTGTTGACTAGAATCTACTGTTGGAGGTTTCTGGACAGATACTTTTAACCACAAGTTATCGTAACAGCTGCAGGAATTGTGTGGAAGATAAATAAAGCAAAGAGGAGCTTTCTGCAGTATACATTAGAATGCAAGGAAGATCTGATAGCTCTAATAGTTATTCCTGGCTTTAGAGTTTATGAAAAAATAGAAACTTTATCAATAATGGATGCAAATTTTATTCCATATTTTAAGGGAAGTCTTCTATGTACAAAGCTGGTGGTAATTTAAAAAGAAAGGCAAGATGCAGTTGAGAAATAGAGAAGCAAATTCAATGGTTCATTTCTTAAAATTTTAAACTATATCAGATGAGCAAAATAGCAACTGAACAAATAAGCAGATGAGCAAAATCAATCCAAAGTTATTTTACAATCCAAAGTAATTGGACACTGGTTGGAAAGAAAGAATTTGCTGCATAGATTCATAGTTAAATTGTGTTGTTTTCACAGTTTACTGTGATATTACCCTTTCTGAAGGCAAAGTATAGTTCAGGCATGTGGGTTATAATTTATCCCACAGCAGTACCCTTGGGCAGCTACTGTTAACCCTAGGTATTTGCAGTATCCGAAATGGGATGTAAAGCAGACTTACTCATCTAATCATCTAAACTTTTGAAAACCTTTACTCAGAGATTTCTTTTTACAGGAGCATCAGGCTTCAGCAAAAGCACACTGGCACCTGCAGATCAACCTCCAGTGTGTAAAAAGTCACCTAGGCACCTAAAATTGGACAGGACTCCGCAACTCTCCACACTAGTGCATACCTTATGTCATAGAGCAAGTGTATGTCCTACTGGAATCCTGAAAGTAAATCTGATTATTTCCATGAAGGATTCAATCCAGTCGGTGTTAACAATCATACCTGTGAGGAGAGAGACTTGAATTTCAGTGCCTGTTTGAACTGCTACTTACTTATTTTACATTAGGTAGTCATAAAATGTATAAACATGCCATGGAGTGATGACTGGGACCTAGGTCTTTATTTTAAGAGGAAAGCTTTAACCATAAGATGCAGTGTTTTTTCTGGTCATCACAGAATCACAGAACATAAGGGACCTTGAAAGATCATCTAATCCAACCCCACTGCCAGAGCAAGATCACCTAGACTAAATCACACAGGAACACATCCAGGTGGTTTTTGAATGTCTTCAGAGAAGGAGCCTCCACAACCTCTCTGTGCAGTCTGTTCCAGGGCTCCATCACCCTCACAGTGAAAAAATTTCTCCTTATAGTCACATGGAACTTATGCTCCAGCTTATACCTGTTGTCCCTTGTCCTATCACTGGCCAGCACTGAGAAGAACCTGGCTCCGTCCTCCTGATTCTCACCCTTTACATACTTA
>VZTU01029017.1:1971-16452 GCA_013400835.1 Zapornia atra
GGGAAGGTACTGGCTTCTTGGGGAGGTACTGGCTTCTTGGGGAGGTACTGGCTTCTTGGGGAGGTACTGGCTTATCTATCTGAGACAACTTGTAAGCCTTCAGGCATGTGTTTAAAAAAAGGGTAGATGAGGTACTTAGGGATATGTTTTAGGACAGGACAGGAATGGTTGGACTTGATGAGCTTAAAGGGCTTTTCCAACCTTGTGGCTCTGTGTGATTAAGGAGAGAAAGAGTGATCCTGTTCTCATTCTTTCCTCTGTTTCTGAGTAAACAATTCCTGGTGAAACTTTGAAGGATGGAAAGCTAGTTTTTTAATTGAAGCCTTTAATTGGAGCAGGAGTGGCATTTCCCACCTCTAATGTGCCCAACTGCCTGCAGAATTTCTGTAGCCACAAGCCAAGGGCTGAACTGGCACCTGAGCAGAACAGGACGTTAGGGAGGTGTTTGTAGGTCCATGATGCCAGAGGAGCATCTATAGCACAAGAGAGACCGATGACTGTGTAGAGGAGAATCCTTTCAGCCCCAAGTATAGTGAACAAAGCTCAATCACAGCTGTAATCAAAACTATGGCTCCTTCAGCACTCCCCTCAGGACCCAGGTTTCCCTCTCCTCCAAGCCAGTCTGCGGGGAGCGGTAGGGCTCAGGCCCTGGAGAAACGGGGCACAGAGCTCTGCAAGCCTGCTGCAGCCAAGGCTGAGCCTGACCCACTCCTTCCCAGTGCCCAGGGCACCAAATTTGGGAAGCTAGCACTGCCATTTCCATCAAGGATACCCCCCTGTGTGTGTTCCTCTGCTGCAGGGAGCTCTGAGGCTCCGTGAACCAACCGTGGTGCTTTCCGCCCCCGCAAGCGGAACCCAAACCCACTCACATATTTCAACACTTCTGTCTTGGGCTCAGAAGCAAAGGTCAATTCACCAAACCCAAGCATGTGTACTTTGCTACCTGAAAAAATCAATTGTTTTTAAAAGCTGAAAGCTTTTCAAGCAACGCTGGAAGGGATCAGATCCATGAGGTGCCCTCTGGCTTGTGGTTCCAGGTCCAGCATTACCTGAAATGTGAATCAACCCCCCAGGGATTGTACCACCAGGTCATGATCTCCTAGGAGGGAATCTGATTTGCAGCAGCAACAAAAAGTTGTGGTTCTTCTGGTTGCCATTTCCCTTCCTCTGATGTCCTGTATTTGCTGCAAAACAGGAAGTCATGCTGGAAAGCTGGGATTCCCAGTGTTAAGGAACTGACTGAGAAGCAGTAGGAAACTGAGGCAATGCCTTTTGTATTGTTTGGTTGGCTCTTCTGGAGAGGGGTGCTTGCAAATTCTGACTGTCAGAGGAGATGGGGGATGTGGGGTACCTACCTTGAAAGCCTTCAGGATGGCCTGATTTTCAGTCAGAGGCTCCTCAGTACGTTCCAAGAACCAGAAAAAAACTGACCCAAGAACAAACAATGTGATGAAGCTTAGCAAAGATCCACATGGTCCTGAAATGAGACTGGTCCAGACAGCCACATCAAAGGAATTAAGAAGAGGCACCAGAGAGATCTGTGGCTTTGCCAAGTCTGAACAGCTGCATTGGTTGGTTGTGGCCTTGGGTTTTTAATCTGAGTGCTAACCCCAGAATCCTTCTCAAGTCATGAGGAGAACTACTAACAAACTCTTTGTGTGTGAAGCTTTTGGTGTTGCCTCTTGGATCACTTAGTCAGTGGCTGTGCTCACTAGGGTGTCCCTCCTTGCTGCCCTCCAAGCCCAGGCTGGCAGTCCTTGCCATCTGGTTTCTGTTCCAATGCCTTTCATTCTAACACCAACTGCAGTCAGCATTGCCAATCAAGCCTAATCACAACCTATCAGGCTCAAAGCCAGCTCATGAAATCAAAGTATAAGAATGCCTTTAGAATTGCCTTGACCTGTCTCCTGCACTCGAATGAACTCAGGTTTCTGCCTGTTCTCTGTCACCATGAGTGCTGGAAACAGGGTGGGATTGGTCTTACTCATCCCAAGGAGACCCAAGGCTCCTTGAAAATCCATGCAGATCTAGTCAATGCAGCCATGGAGTGAAGGACACGTGTCATCTAACCAAGAGGAGGTGCTTTAGGAAGAGAGGAACCTGCCCTGTCCTCCCTGTGGTACAGGGGAGATGCCCCTGTCCCTGTTCATAACTAGCTGGGTCTATTATGTGATCTCTACGTTACATCTGGCTCCCGTGGCTTAGTGAGTATTTTCCATGCCAGGGTGTCCCAAGGCTGCCAGATTCCCAGCTCCCCAGGAAGCTGTGCAAATTATGTGTTGAAGCCAACTTCTCCCAGTTCCTCAGCACTGAGCCAGGATGTGGGGCTCAGCTCCTGGTGTAGGAACACCCTTGAGAATGTTGAGAGCCCTCCATGTATGTGAGTCTCCTGCTGCATGGTTGGGTACTGTAGCCTTGCTGCTGGCAGCACTGCAAGAGTTTTGGGATTCCCAGCTCCCTGCCAGGGAGTCTGGATGCTTTGGCATCCCAGACCAGTGATGTTCATGTCTCACTGGACTGCATGCCCCAAAGCAAGAAATCCTACAAGCACTGGATAACTCCCTGCCAGTTGTTAAAGCCAGTGTGGTTCTACATAAACATCCCTTTGCATTTCACCAAAGGCTGTTGGAATGCTGATGTTTCCAGTGAAACAGTTTGGTTTCAACTAACAGGCATTTTACATGAAAACTGACAGACCAGGTGATTAATGTCCCACTGGCTGCTTGAGCCAAAACATCACCAGCACTCCTCCTTCTCCTGAAGGCAGCAGTAAAACTCCCTGCTGGAGCCTGAGCCTGGGCAGCACCGAATCCATGGCAGTCACCCCAGGGATGGTGCTTTGCCACCTGCCCCCAAAGCAGCTCAAGGAAGAGGGAATGTTTAAAACGTTCAAGCCTTTCAAACAGCAAACATCTTCTAATCTGCTAGCCCTGACCTATGTCCAATAAAAATTCAAAGCAAATGAACAAACCACAACACTACTACCCCAGAACCAGGACTCAACTCTGACCTACACGGACAGGTGCCCACTTCTCAGACCAGGAATGACAGAGTCCAGCTACTATGCTGACCTTGGTGTCCCTCCTCAGAGACCAAGACTGGCTATTTGTGAAAGACTTTTAGAGTGGTGAAATGGGAGCCTGAGTGTTGAATTTATCCCTCCAGTTGTGAGGAACAATCTTAAATCTGAAAGCTGGAAAGGACTGAAATAACTACCCAAAAGATGATTAATTCCTGGAGACTGCATGATGGAAAAGATCACAGGATCACAGAGTGTTTGGAGCTGGAAGGGACCTCGAAAGATCATCCAGTTCACCCCCCCTGCCAGAGCAGGATCACCTAGATTAGGCCACACAAGAATGCCTCCAGGGGGGTTTGGATGTCTCCAGAGAGGAGACTCCCCAGCCTCTCTGGGCAGCCTGTCCCAGGGCTCCCTCACCCTCACAGGGAACAAGTTCCTCCTCCTGTTCCCATGGAACCTCCTGTGCTCCAGCTGCACCCGCTGCCCCTTGTCCTGTGGCTGCCACCCCTGAGCAGAGCCTGGCTCCAGCCTCCTGACTCTCACCCTGCACATATAAATAATTAAAAAAGGATGTTGATTGTTGTAAGATCTCAGATATGTGAGGAAGAGCCATGGTACGGGGAGGATATGGAGGTGCAGCTATGTGAAGAGTTACCAAAGAGACTGGCAGTGCCAGGATCTGACATACAAGGGCAATACACAGAAAGAAGTCATCTTTTTTTTCCAGGGATTTCTAGAAGCCCTGTAATTTCTAAAGGATTTGGTCCTAAAATGTGACAAAATTGTCCTTAATCATGGGAAGAGATCAAAGACCTTGAGAGGGGTCAGACATGATGATCTCTTGAGGTCCCTTCCCAGCCCTACGAGTCTGTGATGCTGTGATAGCGCAGCATCCACGCAGGAGGCAGAGATCAGAATGCTCGATGCCATCCCTGCCTACACACAGCAGGACAGATCCTGCAGGCCCTGCTGTGTCCCACACCCATTATCCCCAAAATGGGGTGAATACAGCCCGAAGTGGTGTGTGATGGCCTGCAAAGCTCAACTGCTTCAGCAGGCGCCTGATTTCATGCGTCAGTCAGGTGTGAGCAAGAAGGTATCCAGCAAAGGGACCTCTGGTCTGTGGGGACAGGACAAGGGGCCATGGCCTCAAGTTGGAGCACAGGGAGGTCCCCCGCAATGTGGGGAAGAACTTCTTCCCAGTGAGGCTGAGGGAGCCCTGGGACAGGCTGCCCAGGGGGTGTGGAGTCTCCTTCTCTGGGGAGATTCCAGCCCTGCCCTGTCCTAGGGACCCTGCTTTGGCAGGGGGTTGGACCCCATGGGCTCTGCAGGGCCCTTCCCACCCCTGTGACTCTGTGAGTCTGTGACCTTCCATTAACAATACGACCATAGGAACCCATTATGCAGTTGAGAGAGCACACGATACCGTGTGGTCTGTGGGTCTGCCCCTGAAGCTACAGCACCATCTCTGTGGGAACTCACATGTGACTTCTCTTTCTGTGAGACCCACAGACCCAGATCCTCTAAAACATTTGTGGTGGTGTCAGCTTTAGAGCAACAGGTATGGAAGCCCTTGGCTAGTCACCTTCTCTGCTTTACTGATGATGTGTTTTTATCAGTTTTCATGGTGTTGATTCATGAAAGTTTGCACTGAATTTTCTGTTCTTTGGAGAAAACAGTTATTGTACCATGTGACAAAAGCAGAAACGCCACTGACATGGACTTAGGTCACTTCTATCTGCCCACCAAAGGAAAACTTTATGGTCAAGCTGGTCGTTAGCTTCAGTACACAACGAGGTGACATTGGGGCTCAAAGTTGTTGTGTGGAGAAGGGGAAACTTGGACAAGGCTTCCCAGGGAATGCCTGTGTAGTTTGTGTTTGGTTTTGTTGGGGTTTTTTCAAAGGAAAGGACTATGTTGTTTGTTTCCTGGTCATCAACTGGGCACCATCTACTTCCGCTGCTGAGGGGAAAAGCAAGCACTCCCTTCCTCCTGCACTTGGAGTTGGGTAAGGACAGATCTACATGAGACAAGGCAGAGAGCCCTGTCCGTTGGGAGCTGGCATTGCCCAAGAAGCTATTTGAGAACTCAATAAGGTTATCAGGTCCCTGGTGTGGGATTTTGAAATGCATTCAGCATTGGCCTAATTCTGGTTGTGTCAAAGTCAGTGCTAAAACCTGCCTGACTTCCCTGGAAACACAGTTAGATAAAAAAGCCCCCTGCTTGCTTTGCCCAGAGAGCTGGAGCATGAAGAAAGGAAGATGAGACACTGCTGAAGAATCAAGTAATAATCAAACTCTTATTTTAGTAAAGTCACATCTAGAATCATAGATCCCATCAGTTCAGGTCAAAATCCCAATCTGTATCTTGCTGGAAAGTCTGGATCCATGTGAAACTGATCTTGCTCTTGCAGCTGGGAAGGGTGATGGGACCCTGGGCTCCATCAGCAGAGGGGTGGCAGCAGGGACAGGGAGGGGATTGTCCCTCTCTGCTCTGCCCTGGGGAGGCCCCAGCTGGAGTCCTGTGCCCAGAGCTGGGGCCCCCAATGCAAGAGAGATGTGGGGCTGTTGGAGAGGGGTCGGAGGAGCCCTGGAGATGCTCAGGGAGCTGGAGCAGCTCCCCTACGGAGAGAGGCTGAGGGAGCTGGGCTGGGTCAGCCTGGAGAAGAGAAGGCTGTGGGGGGACCTCATTGTAGCCTGCCAGTCCCTGAAGGGAGCAGAGACACAGGAGGGGAATCAACTCAATGATCCTTGGGGTCCCTTCCAACCCAGACCACTCTATGATTCCAGGCTAAGAACCACAAGCAGCCTCAGCTGTGTGCACAGCCCCACGGAGGCTGGCAGTGTAGGCAAGGGGAAGCTCCAGCAGAGATGCTGCTTGGCAGGAATGGTGCAGGAACAGTTTTTTTCTCACCCAGGTGGATACGATTCCACATAGGATGCTGTTCTTCATGCAAAAGCTTTCCATTAGGCCCTGGTTTTGGAAGGCAGGGCTTTAATTTACAGAAGCACCAAGATATGTCGTGTCTTGGGTCTCTCCATACAGACTTCAGACTCTCTCTCTGACACCTTAAGGAGGTTATGTCACACCACATTACACAGATGCTTTTAGTCGGGTTAGTGGAAGAGGAGGAAATGTCCACGTCACCCAGCAAAGAGTTAACATGGGTTTAATTACCTCCTGCAGGCAGGGCCAGGCCGGCTGCTCACCTGCAGCCACCCAAGAGCAGCGCAGAGGGAGAGGCTGCTGCGGGGAGCTGCGGGAAAGGGCAGAGCCCGGCAGCAGCGCTGCTCTTGATGCAGAAGGCACAAGCGTGGACAGGAGAGAGCAGGTCTGTCTCGGGTCAGACTGGGAGTATGGCGAAAGCTAACGTCCAAACCTAGTCCCATCCTCCAAGAGAGCTCTGGCAGAGAAAGCTGCCCCGCGCCCTGATGGAAACGGTCCCTGTCCCCAGCAGCGAGCCTCTGTGCAGTGTTGGGTGGCAGCAGCGTGCCACCTACTGTTAACAGAGCTGTTCCGCCCTGGACCTCGGGGTTGAGAGAAGCGCGATGCTCCTGCGGGCGAGGGAAGGGCTGATCTTGCCGCTGAGCAGACAGCGCTGCTCCAAACGCCCCTGGCAGAAAGCCCCTGCGCTGTGTTTCTCTGCTGAGGGATGCTTTAAGGTGACAGGAAGAAACGAGGGATTCAGTGACGTTGTTGCGTGTTCTTAAGCTGCCTTCCTTCCAGCCAGGAGCTGCCACTGGCTTCTTGCTTTTCTCAAGCTCTTGGAGGGGCTGTGGTTCTGGCTCGCACTGCCTGCTCCTGCCCAGGGTTCTCTGTGTGTATACACATGCCACAAGAGTTTCACTGGCAGAGCCAGTCCCTAACGATTACCAGTTCTAGGAGCTGTCACCTTGAATGCCCCTAAACACTGTGTAGGAGTCACCCTGTACAGAAGTTACCCCTACCACACTAACCAAGGCTTCAGTAGCGTGCTGCTTCTGGGTGTCAGCTCCCCGGCACCATGGCAGGGCCAGGTATGGTCACACAGCTCTCCTGTGTCAGGGATGAAAACTGTATCCCATCAACAGCCACAGTTCTGCAAACCAGCCCCTTGTAAGGACCTGATCCATCCTGAGCAGATCCATCTTCTGGGCCAGCTAAGATGCGGGCAGAACCCATTCTGGGCAAGCTCCTGGCCACCCTCTGAGAATGCTTTTACTCAGTGCAGCTGAGGAACCCGAGGCCCCTGGGAGGCTGAAACAGACCTTCACCTCTGCTGGAGCCTGAATGGCATCACAAGGTTCTCAGTTTGGAATAGTCTCCTGCAGCTTGTCAGCAGTCACATCCCATTGCAACACGTGTAACACCAAACCAGGGCACGGATCAGGATGAGCATCTCACACTCAGGAAGTCGTCTCTTTGCCATAGCTGTCTGCTGGGAGTGGACCCACATTGCCTGGAGTCCACAAATAAGAGAGAAGCTGAACACTACCAGTCCATGGATCTGTCTGCAACGTGCTGGGGTTGCAAGTTCTCTGTGACACCCACAATGCTGACAAGAAATGAGCAGAAATAATTCCACACCACATTAAAATTCAGAGTGGAGTAGGCATGGAGTAAGCCATTGTCTCTTCCATCATCTGCTCAACGGCTGCTAAACTCACCTGGGTCAGCACAGGGCAAGGGACAGTTGGACTCCATGATCTTAAAGGGCTTTTCCAACCTGGTGAGTCTGTGAAACTCAGCTCTACCTGCCTGGGACTGGCACATAGGTGGGAAGTAATGGACCTTGTGCAGAATATTCTGACTCACAGGGTGATGCCCACCATGCCTAATGTTCCAGTGATGGTTTCAGAAAACTGCCATCATGACCCGTGTGACAGAGATCAGCTCTCACTGGGCTTCTGCTTAATAACAAACAGCAAACTTGACTTGTCCATCAACAAGGATGCACAATTTATTTGCTGCCTTTATGGCAGAGGATTTGTGTAAGACTTCTGGAAGTACTTTCATTGTCTCCATTGTCCTCACATGGGTCTTTTTAAATTAGAGCTGAAACACAGCAAGTGATGAGAAGTTTGTGAAGATACTAGGTAGCACTGACAAAGCATAGCACTCCAAAAGCTACAGGCAGCTTTTCTGGCTCTAAGTGGCAGTAGCTAACAAAGCAGGGTGTGGGATTTGGAGCTGGGTAGGTACAGGTTACGTGTGAAGTGCTTTGCTGGACACAAGGAGGCGGAAGCTGAGGGTTTGCATGTCACTGCAGCGGAGTGGCGGTCAGGAGCTTTGAGCATGGACAGGCTGTGGGGACCACCGAAGGTCAGCGTGTGGAGCTGTGCTCAAACCAGCTGCTGGAATGCCATGTGGAACACTGAAAAGGAACAGCTTGAGTCTGATTGAAAATCCCAGCCTTGGGGCAACAAATCGGGTGGTTTAGGCTGAGCCCGTGTGCCGAAAGGTCAGTGGTCTGGATGTGCCTCTCAACACACTCATAAGGGGGATGGGGTGAAGCTGGAGGAGGGAAGGGTTAGATGAGATCTTAGCAGGAAGTTTCTTACAGAGAGAGTGGTGAGGGGCTGCCCAGAGAGGGGGTGGGTGCCCCATCATCCCTGGGGGTGTTGCAGGCCAGGTTGGCTGGGGCCCTGGGCAACCTTGTGTAGCTCCAGGCCTGGAGGTTGGTGTCCCTGCCACAGGCAGGGGGGTTGGAGCTCTGTGACCCTTGGGGTCCCTCCCAACCCAGCCCGGGCTGGGATTCTATGATGGCATTGGGGGGGTGGACCCCATGATCTCTTCGGGTCCCTTCCAACCCCTACCAGTCTGTACGTTGGCTCACCAAGCAGCTCCAGGTGAAGATGTATTTTGAGTGCCAGCAGCCCTCTTCTCAAGCCCTGCCTCGCAGCACACCCTCCTCCAGCAACACAGCCGAGTCCACGGGCACCAATGAGAAGAGAAGAGAGTGACAAGGGGCCAAAATGAACATCCCCCCCGTCAGCATTTTCCCTCCCATGTCCATGAAACGCTTGCTGAAAGGGACACGGGTTCAGGAACACACAGCTATTCACAGCAGCTCGAGTTCTGTCCCTGCCCTGCACTGCAGGCAGCAGCACGCTAAATGTCACGCAAGAAAAGCCTCCCTGTTCAGCCTGCTGGGGACAAAGGACAGGCAGACCCCAGCACTCCACACTGGCAGTTGAGTGGGGAGAAAAATATTTTTAGGACACATGTTTTTAGGGATCAAAAGTTTTAGTAGGATGTCATTTCCAGAACGTTAGGAAGAGTGGGAATTTGTCATCCCTGGCCCTCTGTCCTGACAGTTTTGGGTGAAGACGGATGGTCAGCTTCTGGCTCCATCTACTGTGTCAAGCTGAAATGACAGGAAGATCCATCTTTCGGTTTAAAAACCTGTATCCCAACCTCCCCCTAAAGCAGGAGATGGGGAGTCAGCACTGTACAGCTGTTGGAAGGAGACAGTGATGAAGCGAAGACAAGACAGCAGGTAGGGTGAGCCAGTAAGTAGAAGAGCACACAATAACCAAGGGAGGGAAGGTTCTGCTCTGAAAAACAGGTTCCACAGGATCTAAGGGGAGCTGTCAGGTAATTTTACAGGATTGAGGGCTTTTAGACCATTTTTCCAGTTCTCATTTGAACTCTGGGGAAGATGCCTTTCACCCCCTTTACGTGCCTTCCTGAGATATCAAGGAGTTTTCTTGTGTTGCCTTCACTGAAACCAAGATCTTGGGAAGTTTTACAAGGAGAGTCTCTCCCCTTCCTGGCCCCGAGATAAACCAGCCTGGCAGCAGAAATATTTTCTAGGCCCACTTTATACAAAGATAGAACAGCAACAGCTTGAACCTTGTTGTTCTGCATGCCAGCAGAAGGCTGCTGCGTTCAGATCTCCTGAGCTGCACAAAGAGAAGCCATTTCAAGGACTCATTTAAGAACTAATCAATTGTTTACTTAAAAAGAGGTTACTATAGAAATTATCATTACAGACTGGCAGGACCCAGGCAAAACATAAGATGTCAGAAATGTTTCGCCTCCTAGCAGAGTCTTGGGTTGTGCACAGTTGCTGCTACCTTTAAAAGTCAGTAATAAGAAAACCTCCAAAAAACCCCATGAATTTGACTGGAAAAGTTTTGGTATTCCAATACAGGTGCTTTTGGCTCTAGAGGTCTCACTCACAGTCTTGGATTGCAGATCCATTATACATAAAATACACAAAAATTTCTCTTTATCTTATGCCTTCCCTCATTTTTATTTTATTGGTATCTTCCACAGCACTTGAAGAGAATCAGAAGGAAATCCCCCATCTCACCCAGCTGCTCTTTGGCTCGATTTGCCAAGGTATTTTTTAATTTTACACTCACAAAGGGTAAAGATTTTGGAAACACTTGAAGGGAATTAGGAACCTGAAGCCTGCTTTCCAAACTCATTTCTGCATGCCCAAGTAGAGGTGTCACAGAGTAAGTTTTAGGATCCCGGGTGCTTAAGACACTTCTTAAATAAGATACAGGCTCCCAAAGCACTGAATATGTAACAGAATAAACATGTCTCTGGTGTAACACTCGAGGTCAATCGTAAGCTGAGCATCCCCTCAGAATTTCAGGTTCCAAGCACTGTTACATGCTGGGAGCACTGGGTATGCAGGGAAGGGTATAAAATAGAGCCTGGTTTGTAAAGCTCATCATACAAAACACCTGAAAATCACCTGAATTTGGCTGAACACACAGCTGAACAGGGAGGGAGAGGGACCAGAAGGGCAGGTGGATGCCAAAGTCAGACTCAGGGGGTGTGAAAATACGTGTGATGTGCATGTGTGGGAGGGGATACCAAAACCTGAGCCAGGAGTAACTGTTCTTAGTTCCAGTATTGGCTAGAATCACAGAATCACAAGGTTGGAAAAGGCCTTTAAGATCATCGAGTCCAACCATTCCTGTCCTACGTTAAACCAGATCCCTGAGCACCTCATCTACCCTCTGTTAAACACCCCCAGGGGTGGGGACTCAGCCCCCTCCCTGGGCAGCCTGTGCCACAGCCCCACAGCTCTGCCAGGGAAGAACTTTGCCCTCCCAGCTGAGCTGACCCTGCCCTGGGGCAGCTTGAGCCCATTGCCCCTCGTCCCATCTCCTGTTCCCTGGCTGAAGAGACCCTCGCCCACCTCTCTGCACCCTCCTGGCAGGGCAGGGGAGGTGGGGAGAAGGTCTCCCCTCAGCCTCCTCTTCTCCAGGCTCAACACCCCCAGCTCCCTCAGCTGCTCCTCAGAGGATTTGCCCTCCAGCCCCTTACCCAGCCTGGTTGCCCTTCTCTGGACTTGCTCCAGCACCTCCATGTCCTTCTGATGGTGAGGAGCCCAAACTGCAACCAGAACCCAACCTCTCTGTTTCCTGTCTCCATGATGACACCGCTTCCCTTCCGGCAGATGTAAATGAAACTGAAAGCAAAGCCCTGAGGCTCATCACCCCAGGGCATGGCTTTAACTGTAGAGCTGTCCTGCAGAACCCCTTGAAGCAGCTGGCACACAGGAGGCTGTTCCTGAAAGCACTGGCTGAATCCAAACCTCCAGCGTTCCCGGTAACCACATGGAGCGGCCTGTTGGGAAGGGAACTGGATGAGTGCTGGGGTACAAGTCACAGATCAAAGGCACAGCAAAGGACTGTTGATTTTTCTCAAGATTTCCTGACTTTTTCTTGTGCTAACAACAAAACCAAGTGGCCAAAGCTAATCACCCTCTCAGACCCACAGAAGGAAACCTATCTGTGGGTGTTACTTCCCTGATTAGGGCCCGTACTGATTTCCCCTGGCTAGTCACAGGCTCCAACTACCAGAAGCTTGGTAGCTGGCTTTATTAGCACCTTCTGCCCACGACAACCCAAATCTTGTAAGCCAACCCCAAGCTTCTCTAAAGCCCACCAATGCTTTTACTGCTGTTGCGCTCACACAAGGCTGAAAGCAGGAAGGGTGGTAGGGAGAATGGGCTCTATGTTAAAAAAGATATGGAGGAAGAGGACTTGTCCTATGCTGCACGATAAGAAGGAGTGAGTCTTTGATCAGAACAGAGGTCACCACCGTAAAGAAGCTGAACAAACAGTCTGAGATAGGCCAGGCTGCCTGTGCCAGCACGGCGGGGTTTGTAACCGCTCCATCTGGCTGGGGGCTGGAGAGCAGCACAGGGGGTGGTACAGTAATGTGGCTGCTTCAGCTATCAGCATCTGGAGCAGGAGGCCCAGACAGCCCCTTCCAAGCCCAAACAACTGGGAAGTAATGTATGAATCATGGAGCTTGGTCTGAAACTGCAGATTTGTAATGCACCCCCCGGGATCACAGAATCACAGAATTATCAAGGTTGGAAAAGACCTAAAAGATCATCCAGTCCAACCATTCACCTATTACTACTAGCTCCCACTAAACCATGTCCCTCAATACAACATCTAGTCTTTCCTTGAACACCCCCAGGGTCGGTGACTCCACCACCTCCCTGGGCAGTGCATTCCAGTGCCTGACTGCCCTTTCCGAGCAGTAGTGCTTCCTAATGTCCAGCCTGAATCTCCCCTGGCGCAGCTTGACACCATTCCCATCAGAGCAGCTCTGTGGGGGACAGGCCCTCTGAGGCTGTTCCCAGCATGAGGCTGCGCTGGAAAAGTGCAGAGAGGACAAGGCCTCACTGACTGGGCCCAGTTCTGGGCACCTCACAATAAGAAGGACGTGGAGCTGTTGGACCTGTGCTGCTTTAGCCTAACACATCCTGGGAAAGAGCTGGTGGAATGCTTCAGTCTGTGACTGGTCTTGCTGTGCCCACAACTCACTGATGGAACTAGTGAGAGGGAGAAGGGTGGACACAGGGGCTGAACGAATCTGTGCCGAGGTGTCAGGCAAAGTGAGTGCAAGGAGCTGTGCAGCGGCTGACCCACTGAAAGCCACTGCAACCCTGGTACGCAGCCTTCTTCTGAACACCAGCTTTGTCTGCCTTGCATCCTGCACCCCTGGCTCCTGGCAAACCCTGAAGGAGCATTGGGTGGGATATGAACATGCATTTAGGTGTCTTGTGGGTATCTGCAAGTATAAATGGGCTCCTCACTCCAAGAAGGACATGGAGGTGCTGGAGCGAGTCCAGAGAAGGGCAACCAGGCTGGGGAAGGGGCTGGAGGGCAAATCCTCTGAGGAGCAGCTGAGAGAGCTGGGGGTGTTCAGCCTGGAGAAGAGGAGGCTGAGGGGAGACCTTCTCCCCACCTCCCCTGCCCTGCCAGGAGGGTGCAGAGAGGTGGGCGAGGGTCTCTTCAGCCAGGGAACAGGAGATGGGACGAGGGGCAATGGGCTCAAGCTGCCCCAGGGCAGGGGCAGCTCAGCTGGGAGGGCAAAGTTCTTCCCTGGCAGAGTTGTGGGGCTGTGGCACAGGCTGCCCAGGGAGGGGGCTGAGTCCCCACCCCTGGGGGTGTTGAACAGAGGGGAGATGAGGGGCTGAGAGCTCTGGGTCAGCACAGGACAGGGACGGTTGGACTCCAGGGGCTGCAAGGGCTTTGCCAGCCTGGGGAGTCTGTGATTCTGTGACAGCTCAAAGGGGGAAACCCAGGTAGGTGAACATGGGGCACTGGGACTATCTGTTCCTCCTCTGGGCTGCTCGTAGAGCCAAAGAAACGACATGTTTTGTCTAGCAAGTCAGTCACCTCCTGGATGAAGAGCTGGTCGCTTCTCCAGCCTTATCACTTGAGAGACAAGACGTCCCTGCCATGCACACACTGTGACACTCAGGCAGCAAGGCCGAGGTTATCTACAGTCACAATTCTGTTTTCTGCTTGCTGTGACCACAACAAACAGCAAATACTTCATAGGTGCTTCTACCTTGCAGTAAAGGGGTAAAAACCAGTGTGTTCCACACAGAGAGGCCACAAGTGTGATTCACAGGTCTGCCCTCATGGGTCACCCTGCTTTGGAGAGTTTTGTGCAGTTTCTTCTTCCTGGATCACATCAAACTGTCACCTACAGGGGTGTTTATGAATGTGTTCCTCAGTGCAGAGCTTCTACCTGGAGATTTACACGTGTAACTGGATGACTCACAATTAATGCAGTGGCAGCGGTGCCGTTACCACTCACACAGTCCTTGTATCAAGGACACGGGGAGGCAGGGACCAGAGGGAGCTGTGGGTGGGATGTAAGGCGTGTGAAGACTTGGGGGGGGAAACTGGCCAGACTCACTTTTATACTGGGCACCAGTTCTCTGTGCTGTTTAGTTTCAGAGGCGCTGGGGATGTGACCAGTGCTTGCTGACACTGTCCTAGCTGACACCAGGCAAGGCTTCCGAGCAACCAAGCAGTGCCGTGCTCTCTGCGTCCCTGGAGGGCAGAAGAGGGGCTGCTGCCCCGAACACCGACTGCGAGACTCCCTCACTCCGAGCCTCCCGCAGCGCTCCGGGGCGCGGAGCAGCGCCAGGCCTTTGCAGTTGCATGCTTCTGTGGCTGGAACCACGCTGCTCGGGGGGTCCC
>VZTU01029025.1:7055-24987 GCA_013400835.1 Zapornia atra
GGCAGGGGGAAAACCTTTTATGGTATATTGGGATCCATATGGAAAAAATATATATTTCCCACACATCTGATTCAATACAGTGTGCACATTTGTAAGGCACATGTGAATGAATGCCAAGAGAGGTGAATTTTTATGAAAGCAGACTGATTACATGGCAAAAAATATATCAGTTGAAGCTAGATTTATTTACAGCATAGTAAATGGGCTGCTCGGAAGGGCTGGCACTATATTGGTGAGCAAGATGTCTAGGGAAACATTGAGTTATGTTTGACAAAAGCCACCTGGGACAGCGTTCCCCAAGCCAAAGCATCCCTGTGTCGTGTCTTCTCATGTCACAACAAACCCAAGTTTCTGGATAACATTTGCACCAGCCTCCCTGGGGATGAAGTTGAAGAAGGGAAGGAAGAATGTTGCAGGTTTAAAATGTCCAGTAGTGTGTTAGATGGGGCTCCAGAGAGTTGGGGTTCGTTCCCCTTTCTGCCCCTGCCCAGCAGGGTGACCTGGCCAAGCGATTTCACTGTTTTCACACCAGCTGGAAGAAAAGTGCCTCTTCTGTCAAGGATGCAAGACCTGGGAGGGAAGAGGAGGAAGAGGAAGGTGAGATTCTCCATCCTGGGGTTGTGCACGACTACCTCGGCACTGTCCTCCTGGGCCAGAGACCCTGCCCACTGCACTGCAGGACTCTGGAGGATCCAGGTGTAGGATGGCAGAGGATCTTCCCAGGGAAGCAGGTTTCCAGAAAAACGGGGTCAAAGTCTGTCACCCCTCAATGCACAGTCTTCCTCCACCCTGGAGAGAAGAATATCTGAAGGAATAAGACTTTTCCCTCTCCCTCAAGCATCTCTAGCCTTTGGGATTTCATCATCAGGAAGAGTTCTCTGCAGTGCAGAGTTGTCCTCTGGTTGGTTTCATCCCATATTCCTCATTCCCATCGTCACCTTTCATCTCCATTCCAGCTCCACGGTGCTGTGCAGAGCAAAGAGGGACTTCCCTTTTATTTCCTGAAGTTCAGGAATGATTTTAATAACCAGCCCTGTAATTAAGGGTTCATTTTTTAACTGGGGATGAACCGGAGCAGAAGGGAATCACGTCAAACCTGAAGAAATTCTTCTGCACTGCAGATCATCCCTGGAGATGCTCGGTAACTAGTGGAGCTCTTCCTCCCTCACAACAGTCGATCGTCCCCTTAGATTTTCCAGCCTTGAAATGATGGGGCAGGTGGAGCCCATCATCCTTCCTGAACTGAGGTTAATTTGGAGGGGGGGGGGGGGCAAAAAAAACCNGGGGGGGGGCAAAAAAAACCCCTAATGAGCTTTGAAATATTTATTTACATTGCAAAACAGCAAAGAGAGTTTGAAAGAAGACACCAACCCCCTGTTTAAGAAGCACACCAGCGTGTACAAATGCATGCACACACTGAGAAGGGGTGGGGTTTTCTTTTTCTCCCTGAGCAAAAGCAAACCAGATTGCATTACCCCATAAGATTAGTACTTTATTGAACCTCATTATAGGTTCACGTCCTCCCATAGTCATATCCCACTGTGTTATTTTTGGCACATGGAACCATCGTGATTTAGTATCCTGTGTGAGAAAAATGAAGTCTCTTTCTAAAATATGTTGACTATTATTCCAGATGTGGTAGTTGCCTGAGATTCTTTTCAAGCAGGTTTTTATGGCTCAGGTTGTTTGAATCAGGCGTTATTTATTTATATGTTGGAGTTAAAGAAGGGGTTGGGAGCAGGTTTTGGGTTTGGTTGTGTTTTTTTTTTAATGAAAGCTAAAGGAAAAGGGATAATAAAGTGTGCTCACTGGAGAAAGAAATATTTACACATAACTTTTGTATGTTCCCCAAGAAAAATAAAATGAGGGCATATTGAAAAGCACAGTTATGATTTGGCGTCCTCCTGCAACAGCAAAATCCCAGGAAAAGGCTGAATTTTAAGTAATTAGACTTTCCAGTTAATTAACTGGTTATAACTGTGTTATTGGCAGTAGGTCTGAGAGAGGCAATGAGTCATTACGGATTCTTTCAAGGCAAGATCACAGATTTGCAGATATAAATGAGGCAGAGGCTGGGGGGAGGGAGAGGGGACCTGAATTTCCCACTGCCACACAAAGCTCCCCATGTTTGCAGCTGGAGGGTTGATTTACTGTGGACCCACCATAAACAGAAGAGGCATTTGCCCAACCAGATGAAGGGCACAAATGAACACACTGGGTGTCAGGAGAGAAAGTGGCTGGGTGGGAATAAGGAGGATTAAGGAATTAATGGATTGGGTGGGGAATAGCAAGGAATGGGCTACGAAGATGATTAGGGGTCTGGAACATCTCCCCTATGAGGACAGGCTGAGTGAGCTGGGACTGTTTAGTCTGGAGAAAAGAAGACTTAGGGGGGACCTAATTAGTGTTTATAAGTATCTTAGGCATGGGATGCAGGGGGAATTGGCCAGCCCCTTTTCAGTGTCTGTGGGGACAGGACAAGGGGCAATGGCTGTAAGCTGGAGCACAGGAAGTTCTGCACCAACATGGGGAAGAACTTTTCCCCAGTGAGGGTGAGGGAGCCCTGGGACAGGCTGCCCAGGGAGGTGGTGGAGTCTCCTTCACTGGAGATATTCAAGTCTCATCTGGACGCCTGTCTATGTAATATGAGCTGGGGAGCTGCTTTGGCAGGGGGTTGGACCCGATGAGCTCTCAAGGTCCCTTCCAACCCCTACGATTCTGTGGTTCTGTGATTCTGTGAATGGAAGCTGAGTGAAATGTGCCCAGGGTATGAGGACTTCGCCACAGATGACACTATCAGGGTCACATCCTGGCCCACAGGAAAGGATGGTGCCCATCATTGCACTTCTGGGCATTAATTGATCTCTAATTATTGCTTTCTCCATGAGCAAACTCCTTCTAGATGCTGATGGAGCAGCATCCCGTGGGTGACCCCGGGCAGAAGGGGCAGATGATGTGGAGTAGCAGTTCCCCCACAGTGCAAAGTGTGAGCATCTCCACACAGCAGAAGCCTGGGATTTGAATTTCAGGTAACAAAGAATCCACCTCAAAAAAAAAAAAAGAAAAGAGAAGCTACAAATCCTGAAGGAAACTCAGCCAGGAGACAGACTCACATCAGAGGGAGAAATAGGGATTCAGGTGCAAATTTCTGCTGAAACATCCGACTGGTTCAGCCCTGGTCAGGTCCCACGGTGGTTTTTTTGACATGTACATTCCCTCCCATGTACCTTGAGCAGAACTGGGAATGGAAGCATGAAAACACCAGGTGAAAAGCTTTCCCATGGAGTTTTCCCAAGTGCTGGGAAGAACAAAGCCCCGGGAACCACGCTGCACTTCTAGTTTGCTTGGCAGGGTGAGATGGGATGGCCAGAGCTGAGCACAAAGGAGGGTTGAACCACCCTCCAAATGTGCTTCCTAAAGGGTTTGGTTTCCTTGGATTCACCAAAAGGAACTAGTTTGTGTATTTGGTGTTTGTAATTTGAGCACAAATTACTATGGAACAAATTCTGCCTGGGCGGACCTGGCACGTGGGACTCACACCACCTCCAGTTAATGAGCATTTTTCAAAGCAAATTAACGAATCTGTCACCTCTCCTGGAGAAGCAGCATAGAGGAGAGGGCCTGGGCAGCTGTACAGAGCCCCTCTCCATCAGCTGGGTGGGGTGATGGGGAGCTGCAGCCCCCCCTCTGCCCTACAGCTGCAGCAGCAGTGGGCAGGTCCCCAGCGAGATCAGCTCATGCCTGTGGGGATGATGCTGGGGATGCAGCTCAGAAGCCAGTTCTGCTTCACTCTCCTCTGCGTTTCCATGACAGCTTGTGTGCTGGGACTTCTCCTCACACAAGATAAGGAGGGAGCCAGTTGTTGGTTATTTGGTGGGGGGTTTTTGAGATAACAAATGCCTCAAACCCAATTTGAAAAAGAAAATAAGAATGAAATGCTTCCACACCTGGGCTCACTCCCAAGGTAACCTGTATCTATCTTTCAGGGGGATGTCTGCTCCAAAGCTCTCCAGGCAAGGTGTGCAAACCCATGTGCCAGACTTGGCACACACGTGAGCAGCCCAACCCCACCGACAACCCTCCTCCCTTCCCCAGGCAGCACCCAGCCAAGTAAGCAGTGGGCAGCACAGGAGGTGGGAGAGCATGGTGGGGGCAAAGGACAGTTAAACTGCATGATTAAAGCCCCATCTTCATCTTGCCACCGGCACCCATCCCACCCCACATCTCTGCCTTGTGCCACCTCACCCCATCCCAGCATCTCACCCAAGGAGGAAGCTGGAGGTTACAGGGCTGGAAGAGGCTGAAAGGCAAGGCTAACTGTGGGGCTTTAGCATCCCTGGCTTCTCTTTTTCTATTCCAGCTAAACCCCCTAAGGCTGATGTTGATGCAAGTGCACAGGGAGATTTTACAGACACTGGACCCACATTTCATCCAGCTCCCACGACTTCAGATTGCTGCTCCATCACGAAGCGTCAGGGCTGGGAGGGCTGAGCTGAGCTGAGAAGTAGGCAGCAAAACCAAAATCAATACAAATCAGTTCATCTGCTGTGGAGGGATATAATAAAAACCCTCTTGACTTTTAACTAACCACACCATGTCCTAAATAATGCCTGAATTCAGTGGCAAGACCTGGTTTATTGCTAAAGAATCACAGGGCTGGCAATGCACCTTGATGCAGTATTTGCCCTTGCAAATTAATTCCTCACCCACTTGATAGCTGGCTTCAGGCATGGTTCGTATGAGTTTAGTTCACTCTGCACTGGAACAGAGGAAGAGCACTGCTACAGGCATCACAGTGTCTCAAGAGAGGGGGGAGAGCGACTCTTGGAGCTTGTGTTGCTGTTTCACAAGCCATGCTTGCCTCTTGCATCTCCTGAGCAGGTCCTGTTGCTTCTGCATTTAGCCCACAGCAAGAAAGGGAAAAAAAAAGATCTTCCAAGTCAGCAAAGGACACAGAAGCCAAAGCAAAATAACCTTCAGCAAAACACCCTCCCCTCCCCCCAAAAAAACCCCAAAAATCAGAAGCCTTCTGGGATCTGCCTCCAAACAAAAATCCTAAACTCAGCTCAGGCACAACACAATTCTTCTTCATTAGCTGCTCTGCACGAAAATGGGACAGAAGTGCAGCGTCCAGCTGGCCCTTAGCACACCAGTGCATCCCACAGGCAGCGACTGGGCTGCTGGGAATCTGCTGGGGCTCCCTAGGGCTGCTTCTGCTGCACCCCAACACAGCTCCTCCACCCCTGCCCTGAGCTCCTGCGTGCCTTCATCCGTTGGTATGGGTGCTGGAACTCTGTGATCCTTGGGGTCCCTTCCAACCCATACCATTCTGTGGTACCTGAGCATCAGCTCACCTCACTGAAATGGGATGGAGCCTGAGGGATGGAAGTCTTTTCAGACACATGCTTTGCACTGATAAAAAGGGCTGTGAGCTTCTTTAGAGACATAGTATTGAGGAGAAACCCAAGAAAACATGGCCATGAGAGGAGACCTGGGCTGGATAATGAGATTTAATGAGATGTCCAGATCTGGGGCCTGCAATACAGGAAAGATGTGGAACTGTTGGAGAGGATTCAGAGGAGCCACGAAGGTGATCAGAGGGCTGGAGCAGCTGCCCTACAAAGAGAGGCTGAGGGAGCTGGGCTGGTTCAACCTGGAGAAGAGAAGGCTGTGGGGGGACCTCATTGCAGCCTGCCAGTCCCTGAAGGGAGCAGAGACACAGGAGGGGAATCAGCTTGTTAAAAGGTCAGACAATGGCAGAACAAGGGGGATGGATTAAAACTAAAGGAAGGAAGGTTTAAATTAGATATTAAGGGGAAGTTCTTTACAGAAAGAGTGGTGAGGTGCTGGAACAGGCTGCCCAGAGAGGGGGTGAGTGCCCCATCCCTGGGGGTGTTCAAGGCCAGGTTGGATGGGGCCCTGGGCAACCTTGTGTAGCTCCAGGCCTGGAGGTTGGTGGCCCTGCCTGTGGCAGGGGGGTTGGAGCTCTGTGATCCTTGGGGTCCCTTCCAACCCATGCCATTCTATGGTTCTATGATTTATTATTTTCCCTCCCAGTTAAGCAGCACTCACAGCATCCCCAGGCTGAGCATGAACCCCCCAGGATGCTGGGGAGTCTTGCAGTGACCTGGGGAGCCTGTGCCTGATTTTCCTTTTATTTATGCCAGACTGACACTGCCAGCAATCTCCAACTGGCCTCCACAAGTGAGAAGAGAAATTAGGCATTTCTTTGGCAAGCTTTTCAAAAGAGAGCTCAGCAGCACTGAGGGTTCCTGCTATTGGCAAAAAAATAAAGGGGATAAATCTAGAAAATTAAATATATATCTGCTGCTCTAAATCTATTTGCTGATAGCCAGATGTTAGCTTTAATCTGGGTATTTTAGCTAGGAGGCACAGAAGGGCCAGCTACAGATTAGGTACAGGAGGGGATAGCTTTTATCCTATGGGCTTCATTTAGTTTTCAGGAAACTGAGGGGGAAAAATAGAATAGATATTGTCTGTTTGATGCTGTGGTGAGAGAAGGGACATTGGGCTGAGGTAAGGGCATGACATGAAGGACAGATGGAGCCTGGCACCAACACACCCTGGATCTTTGGCAGGTTTTCCTTGCCTCTTCACAATACCCGAGGTGTTTTTTTCTATCCCAAACAACTCTTTTGGGGGTAAAGAAGGGAGAATTTCACACTTTGGCCATTACATAGGCACACAGAGGTACTAGGAGGAGGTTTAACATTTTTCCAACGTTACTCAGCACTCAGGGAAGGGAAAAAAAAAACCACCCCAGTCAGACGGATTTACATCCCTGAATTTCAGTGGATGTGAAGGGTCTAAAATCTCCCTCATGTTTCTTTTTATTGATTGCTCCCAAGATGAAACAATTGGGAGCCTGAGTAAATTTATAACTGGCTTGTGAAATAAACCTCACATCTAGAAAAGATATTACACCGAACAGGAAACAAGCCCACAGAAATTCATTATGTTCCCAGAATTAAATGAAAACAATATCGTTTATGGACCATAGAAGGTAGTTACAGTAAAAATGAAAGGAAAATCCCTGGGCTGTGCAGAAAGCCCGTGCAGAGGTCCTGGATCCTCTGGAGTGAGGACGTTTTCAGCTGCCAGTTTTGTGTCATCACTTCAGCGCTGCTGATCTCGGCAGGAAAACACACGTGGAGGCTCTTGTGCCTCCATTTGCCCAAGAAATGCAACCAGCCACGCTGGGAGTGAGTCCTTCCACCATGTCAGGGAGCACTGAAAGCGAGAGGGAGGATGGCAAAGGGAGGGCACGGTGCAAGCAGTGACCTGGCCAGGTCTGCGGGCAGAAGGACAGCATCCCTCAGCTGTGAGCACCTGGAGGGGACAGGAGGATGCAGGGTGAAGCCTTTCATGCTGGTACAAGAGGCAGAAAGGGGCCTGATTGCCAGCCTTCCTGGGCTTCTATTTATTTATTTATTTATTTTATTTATTTATTATTACTCCCCTGTGCTTGATGCTGAATTGCTGCAGTGGGACTTCCACAGGCTGAACTTCCAGCAGTGGAGATCTACTCGCTCCTGGGTAAACACTGAGGAATGTATATACATATATATTGGTTTTTTAGGGGAAACAAATGACTAAATAGCACAAAATCGACACAGAGCTGTCTGCTGCAGCACCCCATGGCTGCCCTGGGGTGACAGGCATGGCCATGTCATGCCTGGAGGGAGCAGCAGCTTTGGACTGGACGGTTTACCAGTGGGAATAATTAACTTCTCATTAGCAGGGTCAGCCCCAAGGGGTGAGACAAAACTCAGGGCAGCAAAGCTGTATGTCCACACCTGGGGAAAGGAGTGTGGGGAGCACTGCAGGGACACAGCATGGTGTTCCTGAAGGAGGCATGGGCAGCAGGATGTTTTATTGGGGTGAGAAAACAGGCTGAAGCACAGGAAGAACACTAGGCTCAGATGTAATCGTTTTACCTGCCCATCATGCAGTAGGAAGGAAGACTTTTAAAGGCTAAGCCATAGAAGGAATGTGGATTGAACAAAGCCAGAGCGCTGGAGAGCTGGAGACCCACAGGATGCTGCCCCATGGAGCCCATCACTGCCCGGGGAGGCAGCTGGGGCTGTTCTTCAGAAAAAGGCTCAAGTTCTGTGGGTTTGTGGCAGCACCAGAGCACTGCAGAAGAGACAAATTATGTTTCTGTATTGCAGGCAGAGGCTGGGACATAAAAGAGTGACTGCAGGTTGGAATGTGCCTTGAAATGAGGGCTTTAAAATCCTGCACACCCAGAATGCATAGCTCTTTGCCTGGATCAGCCCTTCCTCAGGCCAGAGCCAGCACAATCCTGGCTCAGCCTGTGTGTTACTAGTCCTGGGGGTGAAAAGGGAAAGGATTTTGGGTGTATTCAGTGCTGCTGCCTCTGCTCAGCCTCCTACTGCCATCCCCAGCCATCGCAGCCCACGCTAGCCATGGGTGTCAGGCTGAGAAAACCAGGTCTGATTAAACTTGCTAATTACGAGCTGACCCAACATGGGAAAGCCCTGCTTGGTGGCCCATAAAGAATTACTGACAGACAGTGTTTAAAAAATGGCCAAGGATTTCGGTGTGCAGCAAGCCTTGGTCACAAGGTTAATCGAGAGCGAGCCTTGGCTAATAGCAGCCCTGCCAGATCCATGTCCAGAGGAGGTGTGGACACTCTCTGAGGACTTTATCATATGCTCTGTCAGTGTGGCTTAACAGACACACAGCATGCAGACTGTGCTTCTGTCCCCAGCTCAGCCCCTGCATCACACGGACCTGCTCCGTGCCTCAGTTTCCCCACTGAGAACCAAAGCAATCCTTTTTGCATGGAGATCTGCTGGGGAAGACCACTGGTGGCTGAAGACCAGCTGGCAACTATGTCTCAAGGAGCTGCTTGCTCCCTCACACCTGGTGGGATGGAGGAGAGAATCAGAAGGGTGAAAGTCAGAGAACTTTAGTTGAGATAAATGGCTGCAGGTCCCAGCTTAGGGAAACAAGGGAGAGAAAAAAGTCTGTTCTAGGAGCTGCACTCCTTGGGCAAGCCCAGAAAGCTGATGGAAGGAGTGAGCCACTCTGATGGGCATGAGGTCCCCTCCCAAACTACATCCCTCCTTCCTTCAGTCCTCCAACCCCAGAGAAAGGGAGCAAGGAGCGAAGGAACAGTGTGTTTACACCAGACCTCAGCTGCCTGGGGAAAGCCATACAAGCAGCAGTGGCTAAAACTCAAATTAGGACAAAGAAAAGCCACAGAAGGGCTTCACAGTCCCTGCAGAGAAGCAAGGAGGAGTGAAACTCCAAAGGCAGGAAAGGGTCACTTCTTTAGGAATGACTACATGGAAGAAACAGAGTCAGAAGTGATTCGTGATCCGCGCTGCTCCGGGGGCTGGGGAGCAGCCCTGGGTGGGGAAGGGCTTCCCTCCAACACCACAGTTGACAGACCCTTTTACCTCCGGAAAAAGGTTTCACATCTACTGAAATAAGAGAAGATGTAACAAATAATGTAATGGAAAACCTGGCAAGGCTGGTTCCCCCTGCAGAGCCCCAGAATTCCAGCCCTTGGTTTTCCTGGTCCACACCGAGGTTCCAAAAGGAGACCTTGGTGTGAGCAGGGCTCTCCGGATAGGCAGATGCTCACTGGGTCCTGAACCCCTTGCCTAGGGGGTTTATTGTGGCTGCCAAGGCTGCATCTGAAGGCAGAGGCTTTCTAGATTCACAGCAGGAAAGCTTTCTGATGTTACAACCCTGGTGATCTGGCAGAGCCTTTAAAGAAAGCAGGTTCCCACTGCTTGCCACACACACAGAGCATCTAGAAATGAGAATATTACCTTCTCTGTGAGTTTGAACACGGCTGTGAACAGGAAAACGAATAAAGCATGGATCTCCCTGCACTTTTTTTGGCTGTGATTGATGTTGAAGGCTGAGCAGGAGTAGTCTTTTTGGGGCTGGTCACACATGGGGACTCCAGAAGATGTTCTGCATAAGCTGGTGTTGTAATATTGCTCAGTCAGAATAAACATACGTTGCTTCCTACTCCCACAAACTTTTAATAATTTAATTATATCTGAGCTTCCTTGCCTTTTTCCCAATTTGGATGAAGCTGATCAATAGATTGACAAGTTACAGGAGGGCAGGAAAGGTGGGAGAGCACAGGCATGGTAGGGACACAAGCCTTAGGAAGCTTGCTTCCATGAGAATCACAGAATCACAGGGGTTGGAAGGGACCTCGAGAGATCATCGGGTCCAACCCCCTGCCAAAGCAGGGTCCCTAGAACAGGTCACACAGGGCGGTGTCCAGACAGGGCTGGAATCTCTCCAGAGAAGGAGACTCCACACCCCCTGGGCAGCCTGTCCCAGGGCTCCCTCACCCTCACTGGGGAAAAGTTCTTTCCCATGTTGGTGTGGAACTTCCTGTGCTCCAACTTGCAGCCATTGCCCCTTGTCCTGTCCCCACAGACACTGAAAAGGGGCTGGCCATTTCCCCCTGCATCCCATGCCTAAGATATTTATAGACATTAATAAGGTCCCCCCCTTAGTCTTCTCCAGGCTGAACAGCCCCAGCTCACTCAGCCTTTCCTCACAGGGGAGATGCTCCAGGCCTTTAATCATCTCTGTAGCCTCCTCTGGACTCTCTCCAGGAGATCCCTGGCTTTTTTATCCCAGGGAGCCCAGCCCTGCACACAACACTCCAGGCATCATTTCCAAACAGCAGAGAAGTTTCCACAGCATTCTCCTTTCCAAGACTATGAGGAACATGGCCTCATCCATGAGCAGCATTCCTGGCCAGGTTCATCTCTGAAGTCACTGAGACTTCACTGAGTTTGAACTGGGCACATCCTTCAACACGTCCCTCCCTCAGCAGGCAGCAAACAGCCTCCACCACGAGCCGTGACCTAATTGTCACAGGAGACCGCTCGCTTGCCCAAACCCCAACCTCTGCTCACACTGAAGCCAACAGTAAAACTCCCATCTGCTCCAGAGAGGGCAAAGGCTGGGCCAAAGCAGAACACTTGGGAAAAATCCTGCTCCATCAAAGCGTTAGGATTACAGCACATGGCAGTGAAGGCTACAGACACACAGAGAAAGGGTACGGCATCTGTGGTTTTCTTAGATGAGATATCGTTCACCCACTTGCAGACAAAGGCATAATAAATAGTTGCAGAATTACCTAATTCCTTGACAGCACCTTTTCCAGGCCACTAAGCCCCTGGCTGCTGGGTTCCAGCTACCAAGGGGCAGATGAACTAGGTCACTGGCACCAAAAGCCACGTCTGCTGGGAGCCAGGGATGCACAGCAGCTCCAGCCCACCCCAGGGCAAGGGAAGAGCCAGAAGTCCACAAGACCAACCTCATGTGTCCTCTCCATGCAAATGAAACCCTGAAAGCAATCCACACCAGGATTTTTGGAAATAGCACAGCCAGCCTCCCTCCTAATATTCACACTGAGGGGGTTTTATCAGAGATATAAATATCCATCCCCATTTACAGCTGGCTACTTTTATTATTCAAGCAACTTACGTAAGGAGCTCGGACGAAGCCAAACTTTGAATCTTTCGAGCATCACCAACTGCTAGTCTGCACCAGGCTGGCTTCCTTCCTGCTCTCAGCCTGCTGATACTCAACAGGACACTCACTCCATGGCAGAGCCCTCTCAGGCTCGTGCACATCCAAAGACTGTACTCAAATGGCAATTACTCCCGCAGTGACTTATGTGGTTGAGCTGCCGAGGCCAGGGCTGGCAGGAAACACATGTTAGAAATTAGTGTATGTCTGGTACTGTCTCCTTTCTCTGTTTCTCCAGGTGGCTGAGCAAAAGCAAGAGCAAGAGCATTTTCTGATGCTGACCCTGGTTAATGGGAGCATAAATACAAGGTTAATACCCAAAGGATGGTTGATGAGGGAAAAAGTGAAGAAAAGTAATCAGGATGAGGAAAGTAATTCAAACAATTCCTTGAGAAATGTGCACCTTTGGCTTGTATTCTGACAACAAAGGGTGAGGATTACCATGAAATAGGAGAGTAGCATGTGTTATGTTACTTACTCCTCAGGAAGTAAATCAGCAACCTAAAGAAGATGTTAAATCTCTTCGCAAAGCTAACTCAGTCCCTATTTTTAACCAGGCAGTATGCCCAGCACCAAGCAGTGTGGCAAGTATATGAATGCAGGTGGCTTTCCTGGATGGACCAGTGATGATTTCTTGCAGTCTTACAGCTCAGCTCATCCACAGGGCTTTCAAAACCCCCCACTGCACTGAAACGGAGATCCTGTCACCTGAAGCATCTGGGGAGCCAAGTGCGTCCCATTGCAGCACCTTCCTGAGCATCCACCCCCCCACCATCTCCCCCTGCAAGAGCCTCCCAGCATAATGCAGCACAGACAGTTATTTAACACAGTAAATACAGAATTACTCTCTGGGGGTGACAGACCCATTGAATGCATTCCCATTTCTGTGTCAGAAGCTCTGGTGCTCCCACAGACTCACAGCACCATCACTTGCAAGCCCTCGCTTGCGTACCTGGAGAGGACAGGCATGATGCCTGTGGCACTGCCTGCTTGGCCTCCCCTTCATGACTCCTCTGCTGAGGCCAGGTTTGGAGAGAGCCAGCGTTGTCCCTGGGGTGTTTCCACTTGGGTTGGGGAGCCAGGACCACCGGTTCAGTGCTGGGGACATCAGTGCAAATAAGGAACAGCCAAAAGGCCAGGTGCTGTGGTATCAGAGGAATTGTTCATCATCTCCATCATTTCCTTCTCTTTATGTACTTTTTTTCAATACAATGCTTAAAATCTTCTCCTCATATGTAGAAACACAGCATTCTCCCCCTTACCCCTCATGGGATGACCAGGACAAGCCATTAGGGCCAGAGGACCATGAGTTTTAATTATCCTCTTAGCCAGAGAAGACCAAGGACCTGATGTAGCTCTTGTTAGCTTGTGGCTAAGGAAGGATCAGATCCTGGATATACTAAAACACATTCAAATAAGCAAAACATACAGCTTTGCCATCTACCTGTTAGCTTTTCTGGGAGAGATGTGACCACCATGAGTGGAGGGTCTGTACCTTTTGGGTGAGATGCTCCTCAGGACACTGGGACACGTGGAATCAGTGGCTGGGAAACAGAGGTTGAACACTGCCTTCTCCCTTTTCCAGTCTGCTCAAATTGACATTCCCTGAGCCATTTAATGATGTCATTTTGGGCAAATAAATGTACTAAGTCCTGCATTTTTTAATGCCAGAGACTTTCCTGTGGGAAGGAAGAGGGGAAATTCCTGCTCCCTCCCCCACCACATACTCAAGGAAAGCACAATCTGTCCCAAAGCTTTAATAAACTTTTATACATACTTCAGGCCACTTTTTGCCCTCATATTCATCAAGGTAAATCTGGAATGAGCAGAGTTCAATGGAGCTGCTCCAGTTTCCCTGAGAGCAGAATTGCCCTTTCTCCATCTGGTGCAATCAAATGAAAATGATGGGAACTGCAGCTTTGATGTTCCCCTCAGAGATGGGGTGTCCTCCTCTTCTCACTTGTTCTGAGCTTTGCCTCATTAGCTGTGATCTATTAGCTTGCCAGCTACCTCTCACATCTCAGAGATGGAAGGTACTGTAGGAAATGAAGCACAAATACAAGGCAGGGCTGCAGAGGAGGCTCTGAGCTGTGCTGAAACCTTCTCCTCATCCTCCTGAACCATGTTAGAAGAGCTACAAGGTGCATTGGGAGCAAGTCCCTGTCTACTTCCCATCCCTCAGCACTACATGATGGGCACAAGGTGTTTTTATGGAGTCCCATGATGTGTCTGCAGCCCAGGATGTAGCATTTGGGATAAGGTTTGGGATTTCTCTCTCTGCCTAGGAACTGGAAACATCCTGCAGCATCTGTTCAACTCTGTGGGTCTTTCCACCTAGGAACCAAACTGATTCTGTCCCCAGATTGAAGGGGAAGAAGATTGAAGAGAAGCAACATTTATCCACACAAAGAAACACTCCTGGAACATTATGGCCAGTGCAGGAGAGGATGTGTGTGCACTCACCCCAGCTCCTGATTTACAGTGCTGTGGATGAGCATCAGGAAGCACCATTCTTTTCCCAGGACAGAGGCTTTCAGCACAAACAACAGGCAAGGATATGAATACTTCCAACACTGCTTATAAATTCTCTCTGAATGTGCAGCAGGGAGAGTTAAGAACGAGCTTAGTTGGTCACAGAAACACATTGCAAGTAATTTCAGACAAAATGATATGAAAATGAATACAATATATGTTTACAACCTTCCAAAAGGCAATAGTCTCCCCAAACAGTGAGGTACAGCTCAGATTCTGCTCTTATGTCATCTTTGGAGGCCGTGGAATAGACAGAAAAATGGGTTTTAACTCTTTGAAGTCATCATTTCTTTGGGTCTTGAGTTCCCACTGTGCATCATGGCCCTTCCAGCTCAGCATCCTGTCACCCTCTGAGCTTTTAAGTTGCGTTGCTCCACTTCCTTCTAACCACATGTCAGCCTGGGAGCAGGGAAGGGAGGCAATCTAAAGGCATAAAAATTCCTGCTTAAGTCAAGTTCCCTGGTGCCCAGCCAAGCCCTGTGCTGTTCTCTGGGCTGTTCTTCTCCCCCTTGTTTCTGGCAGACCTGTGCTGCAGGAGCAGCACTACATCTTTGCGTGATCTGTGAAATAAGCCTTGTCAGGTCTTACCATGTCATCCGACCACCCAGTAATGCATTAAACCACACCACAACGCTTATAACCTGGAGCTGCAGACAAAAAACCTGCCTGGAAGCACTCTTTCCTCAAAGAAAACCAGACGCACTTGCAAGACCTCCAATTACCCCCTAAGCTACCTTCTCCTCCTTGCTCCACTCATCCCTGAAGCCCCTGGAAAACAGATGGTCCTTGCAGCTCGCCTGTGAGTTTAATAAATCTGTTGGACCAAATGAAAGGAAGCACGTTTCAGAAAGAGGGGGATGCAAGGAGGATGCCCTGCCAGCTACTCCCCCTGCTCACCATGGATTTTGGCTGGAGCTCCTCCAACACCCACGGCTGCTGCAGGTCCATGCTAGGAGGAGGAGGAGGAGGAGTTCAGAGGAATTCCCTCTCCCCTTCCCTCTCAGGTCACAAAATGGTTAAAGCTTTGCTAGCTCCATTCCAGACCTGGAATTCCACCCAGAAATGTGCTGGCAGCCAGCACTGATCCCAGAGCTCTGCTCGAACGGGCTGCGGGTGTGAAATTCGGCTTAACGAGGGGGCAGCTGCATGATGTGGGGGCTCCTCTCACCCCCCCACCCTGGGCTGCTCAGCCCCCAGGAACAGCAGCGTGGACTCATTGGAGACAAAGGACCCCATTCCCATCTCTGAGCGTGGGCAACTGGAAGCTGCATCCAGGATGTACCTGCCACATCCCAAATAACTCATCTGAGAAGGAGCAAGGCTGAATTTATCTCCTGCAGATGCCCCAGGGAAACATGTTTGCTGGCTTTTCTTTCCTTGCTGGATGTATACAATCCTGCTGTATTTCTTCACAGAAGGGCTGATTTTCCTCTTAGGATTTTTCTCCAGGACCCTCACCATCACCATCAGGGAAATCTCTGAAGTCACTGTCTGCCTGTTGCTCATGGGGATAAGCTACTGAACACACAGCATGGGACAACTGATGGGAGAACAGTCTCTTCTTCCCAACAGGGCAGCTCAGGAGCCAGGATTGAAGACACCTGTGATCTATAAAGACTTGGGTCTTATGTGGGTCAAACATGTGCCCAAAATACAGACAAACTCAGGTCAGAGTAATGCCAACACTTAGCTCACAAAGAGGACTTTCATCAGCTCTTCAAGTGGCTTTCCTGGATGGGGAGACTGATGTGGAGTAACATCTTCAGGAGCAGTGGCTTGGATGCAGGAGGCTGTGGCAGTGGTGGGGAAGAAGGGAATAAGGGGATGGAGCTTGCTAGTTTAAATTTAAATCTGGTTGCTAGAGAATATCCAACTGCTCTTATAGCTTTATCCTCCTAATGCAGCTCCCAGAAAGGAAGTCCATTTCCAGTTTAACCCAATGCACACCGAGGTTCCCGTGATGGGTAATGTGATCTTGATTGCATTTGAACAGGACAGGGATGTCTTTGCCAGTGCTTCAACTCTCAGGTCACAACACTCTGCACAAGGACATAAAATATCAGCCAACCTCTATTTCCTTCCTGCTTCTGGTGGAACAGAAAGAAGAAACAGCAGTGATCTCCAAACCCTCTCTGAACAGAGGGCTCGGATGCTGTGCTTTAATGAGCTGCTATTGCCCTGGCTGGAAAGCTGAAGTATTTTAAGGCATTTCTCAGCAGCTGCATTGCAAAGTTAATGATCTGTTCATTGCAAGAGCACATACAGATTCAGGCTGAAGGATATGGACTCAGCCTACTTGCCTTGAACCTTTTGATATTAACCTCCTCCTGACATTTGACCTGAGAAATGTGACCAAGGAAAAGTCACCGGCATGAAGAGAAGAGGCTGTGATTGCAATTAGGTGCTGGGCTGCATGTTTGCAGGGTCCAAGTATGAGGGCTGTAGTTTAATGGATGTTTCCACAAAAATAAACTTCTTCTTTGAAACCTGGAAGTGATTTACCTCAAACCTGGGCTGATAGATCGATGCAGATAAACCAGAGGTGACTGATGTAAAAAAAAACCCACATAAGAAGCCTGAGAGGGGATCTGATCAATGGGGATCAATAGCTGAAGGGTGGGACACAGGGAGACATGGGCAGCCTCTTCTCAGTGTCTGTGGGGACAGGACAAGGGGCGATGGCTCCAAGCTGTAGCACAGGGAATTCTGCACCAATCTGGGGAAGCACTTCTTCCCAGTGAGGGAGCCCTGGGACAGGCTGCCCAGGGGGTGTGGAATCTCCTTCTCTGGAGAGATTCCAGCCCTGTCTGGACACCGACCTGTCCTAGGGAGCTGCTTTGGCAGGAGGTTGGACCTGATGATCTCTGGAGATCCCTTCCAACCCCTATGATTCTGTGAGTCTGTGATTATATGTGTGAATAAAAGCTGGACTGGGAATGGCTGAGTTAACTTTGTTTCAACCAGTGGACAGTTCTACCTACCAAAACAACCACAAAAACCCCCTCGCTGGGCTAGTTCCAAGATGAGAGCTTGTGAGGAGAGAATTGTTTTAACATAGCTTGAGTGTTAACAGAGGGAAAAGGCCTGGTCCCATCTCCAAATCTGTCCAAAAGAAAAGCTTCAATTTGCAGTCAGGAAATTATTAAGAGGGAAAAGCTTGTTATATAAAAGGACACCATCTGAGTCAAAGGTACTTGGGTGCACAGAACACAAGATCATCATCATCAAAACCCATTTTGCTGATGTGCAAGCATTTCGCTCTGCTGAAGTACTTCTGAAGTGTTTATATAAAGAGGAGAATTGTGGTGAAGCGCTTGGAAATCACCTCCAAACACTGAGGACAGAGCACTTGAGCATCTGTGTTTGTCAGCAAAGAAACTTCAAGGCACAGAACCTTGGAACAGCCAAGGACATTTGTGTATAGAGGGGAAAATTAAGTAGCTAGGATGAGAAACAGGGGAAAGGCTGCTAGGCACATCTATGAAAACAGCCTCTTCATGTATCTGTGGCCTTGAGGACAAATAACTTTCAAGTGCTCTTGCAAGACTCTGAGCAGGAGAAGATAGGAAAATGGAAATTTGCTATTAAAATGGTTATGACTTAAAATGGTTATGACAAAGCAAAGAACTCCTTGGCATGAGCTGGGCTCTTCTCAGCAAAGTCTGAAGCACCCCTTTGTCGAGTGGATGAGCTTTTGCAGAAGGTGAAGCTCCAGGCCTACAGAGAAAGGCCGGTTGCCATTGGTATCCCAGTATCTAACTGTTCAGAGCCTGAGCCCAAGCCTGTTAAAGCCACCAACAGACATCACAGGAGACACTTGTATCAAAAATAGTGTGGC
>VZTU01029028.1:2906-15434 GCA_013400835.1 Zapornia atra
AGGAAATGATGTATCTTTTGATTAATTAAAACAGATAAATGTAACAGGCAGAGTAATGAGTCAGATGGAGTAGAAACCTAGCTACCTGGAATCAACTGCTGTGACAAAAAAAATAGCAAGAATCTTAGGTAATAATACATTATTCTGTATTTATATCTTAAAGTGTCTGATTTTAAATGCTGTTTCTTATGCTTACAGATATTATTCAGATAATTGTTCTCTAGTTTCACTTTACAAATGTGCCTGCTTTCTGTTTTAGGAGAACACAAAAATTCTTCAGCAACTGCTTCCACTAAGGGCAAAAGTAGCAGAGCTTCTTGGTTATAATACACATGCCAACTTTGTCCTGGAGGTAAACACTGCGAAGAGCACAGATAATGTAACAGCCTTCTTAGGTTTGTTCTTATTTATAACGGTACTTTTCTATATGGCGTGACAACATGACTCCTCAGCCAAGAGAAATTTAAATATATAATTAGATCACAGTGTCCATCGTGTTTAGATAGAAGAGGAATTCTCTGTTGCCTCTTTTCTGGCATATATTTTATTTAGACCATAGCTCTACAAATGCAATTGCTCCAAAACAGGGAAGCACAGGACAAAAATCTGAAAATAACTGCTTTGTGACAGCTACTGTAGGCAAGTAGTTATGTCTTTCTCTGCCCCAAAATGCAGTTATCATAATTTAGAACCAGAATAACATGTGCAGCCTAAGCAGTTTTATCAGTTCAAGAGGCTACGTCACAGTTGCAGCTTTTCATTCCCTTAGGTTAGCCACAATTTCTTCTGTGTCTGTAGCTTGCAGTATGAAAGACTGCAGTATGTGATGATAGAACTTCCATTAGCTGAATTAAAGAATTAAATCTGAAATGCTAGATTAAATTTGGAATTCAGAAGGAGCTTGATCTGAAAACAGAGCAATCTTGAAAATTTTAAACTGAACAGTTTACAGATTTATAGACATTCTTTTGACCTCAGTGGGCCCACTGCTGTATATATAGTTAACCTCTACTTTCTGAAAGTATACGGTTCCAGAGAGTAGTATGTCTACCTCTATTAAAATTTTCTAACACCATTTAGGATTATAAATTGATAGATTGTATAAATAAGCCCCCCAAATAATTCAGTAGAGTAATAAAGTCTTGTATGGTGGTAGTGGTGGTTTTTTTGTGGCTTTACATCACTAACGAGGTTGAAATACACGTCTTCCTTCTCCTGCAAATCTGCTGTATTTCTCCTGTTACAGTGTGAGCTCAGCTCCCTATCTGTATATTTGTCAATGAACTTACAGTTATTTTTTATTAATAATTATATGTTCAAATTACTTGTTTTTTCAAGTGTACTTAAAGTTGTTTGGACTTCTTTCTAAATGGGCTTATATAATACTGTGTCTTTTCATGTGTTTTAAAGGTGGCACATCTCATAATTTAGCAGCTGTTGTAACTAACTTTTTACAGTATGAGATCATATACTTTGCAGGAATATCATGTTTCATTGTAATTCTCATATAGGGATAATGTTCAACAAGTTAATTGCCAGGTTTAATTTAGTTCTTTTGATATATCCTCAGCTACAAACATGACAGTATGAGTGACTCTACTTTGTTCATATACATCTATGTTTTATATCAATGTTCATAAGCTGATCTTATGTCTAGGAAGAAAGGCATTCTGTCCTATGACATATTCTGAATTGAGCATAATATGAGCTGCAGTGTTTCAGTCATGTAAATGCATATAGTGTCTTCCAGCCTAGTTATAAAACCGAGTGCCAGTTCTTAAATTTTACACTCCAGATAACAAAAGTGAACAATAACCTGAATTCTTAAAGAAGGAAGAAATGTTTCATAGTCCAGAAATACTTAAAAGATAATAAGTACAGTATGTACTTCACAGAGTTTAAATAAGCTTGACTGGTTTACATTCAGTATGTTGGGTTCATGGTTCTATTGGGTTCATAGTGCTGTGACCCTTTCTTGTCCAAAAAAAGCTATATTGGGGAAAAAAAAAAGCAATCACAGAAATTAATATGCAGTGACTTCAGTAGTCTAGAAGCTAGTGATCATATAGGCAAGAACTCTTTAGTCTCTTCTGCTTTTATAAGATTTTAACTAGAAGTAGGTCATGATCTGTTTTGAAAAGTCTTGGAAGAAAAAGTAGTGATTGAATTTTGTGTTACACTTCCAGTAACTAATAGTAGTTGGAGTCTTAGACTGTTTCTGCAGAAAGACATCAAGAGAACAGATTACACAAGGTAAAAAGAAAGGTTTCAAGCAAAACTGTTTAGGGTTACTTTCTATTTCTGATGGCCTTGAAAAAGGCTAAACTTACCAAAACCCTTTACAATACTGCTAGGCTTATGTGGCCTCCTGTATTATTTCTAGCCTGCCTGCAATTTAAAGTCAGTAAGACAAGAAAGTAGATAGTTTGCTTGCTGTTAGCCAACAAACTCAAAACTCTAGCATCCACTTGAGGACATGTGCTTAAAGCTATAATAGTATTTTCTACGAGTACATATTATAGTAAGGAACACAGAAGTTGATTCCAAGGCAATCTTTGTTTCAGATGATTTGAGTAAGAAGCTGCAGCCATTGGTTGAGGAAGAAAGGGAATTCATTCTAGATTTGAAGAAAAAGGAGTGTAAAGAAAGAAACTTTGATTATGATGGACGAATCAATGCATGGGATCTTCATTATTACATGAACAAAACAGAAGAGCTGAAGTACTCAATAGATCAAGAAAAGCTGAAGGAATACTTCCCAATTGAGGCTGTTACAGAAGGCTTACTGAATATTTACCAGAAACTGCTTGGACTTGTATTTGAGCAAGTAGAAAGTGCGCACGTTTGGCACGACAGTGTTACTCTTTATACAGTCAAGGATAATTCAACAGGAGAAATGTTAGGGCAGTTCTATTTGGATCTTTACCCCAGGTAATTATGACTTAGTGTTTTACTTATATGTTTAAAGTGGAATTGGCTTTAGTGGATTGCTGGTGTGGTTGAAATTACATGCATTTGGAAGTAAATCTTTGTCTCACTGTGTTCAGTCCTCTGGAGTGTTTTCAGATTGTTCACTTTTTTTTTTAGTATTGCTGTGTTCCTTGTTCATATTTGGTTTATGAAGCATTTGTTCATTTTCTGTAGTTTTACTGTCTAGTCAGTTGCCCATGATTTTTTGCCTCTCTAAACTTTTTTCACCTTCCAAACTATAATAGTGTTTTAATTTCTGTTGAACCATTACTCCAGTCTGTTCAGATAAATTACATTTCTGACTGTCGAAGTGTTCCTAGTTTCTCTCAGATTCTCTTTAAACTTTACATGTTGTCCAAACTGCTAAAGGAAACATCAAATAGATCAAGACTAAGAATGGATTCCTATTGAGCACACCTTGAAATGTACTTCCAGGTTGATCTCTGTAGCTCTCCAGTCTTCTTTAAAGAAAACAGATGATGCTGTAAATAGCTACAGAGATTAGGAGACTCAACTGATTTTATTTATTTACTTATTACTGGATTTATTCTTGGCTTGTCCATTTTGACCGTTTATCACTGAATTGATTTTTTTTAAAAAGAAATTCTTTAGCAACTTATAAATTGGCAGAAACTGGTATTTAATATAATTTGACTTAAGGCTCCTCCACAATGAGAAAATCAGATAGTTTATACAACAGTACGTCAATTATTCTTTTAAAGATAGGCACGAGTTACCTTCTTCATTTATTTCCCTGCTTCCCTCTTTCTGCAGATCATGTGAACTGCTGAAGCTTTTATTAATGAGACTCTCCTGACTTAACTAGCCAGTTTACTACTAAGGCTTTGGGCAAAAATGTCAAAATAATTTGTCTTTGCACTTATGGATCACACTGAAAATGCAGTCAACTTCATTCATCTCCTGTAATGAACGAAAAAATACTGCTTCAGAGGACAGAGCTTAGTCCTTCCTGTTACAGTAGCAGTTTAAAGTAGAATTGACATCTAAAGTATGTATACTTTGAGTATTTGATTAAAAATCAGATTCTTGTAAATGCTGCTGTGAATCATAAACTGATGCAACTTAAGTACTGGGTCTTTTTTCCCCTTATGCTTTTAACAGGATCCTAAACTCTAGTCTTAGAAGTCATGAAAAGATACACTTTCTTTGTGTAATGTTTTAGAGAGACACTGACTGATTGTCCCTGTTCTTGAATAGGCTTCACCATTTCTGTGAGTAGGCTTATGTTTTGAAGATAGTGTCTGATATATTTTCTTATACAGAGAAGGAAAGTATGGGCATGCAGCATGCTTTGGACTCCAGCCTGGCTGTCTTCTCTCTGATGGCAGCCGAATGATGTCTGTAGCTGCTCTGGTAACCAACTTCACAAAACCAGCATCGGATCGCCCATCCTTGCTGCGACATGATGAAGTGAAGACTTACTTCCATGAATTTGGTCATGTAATGCATCAGATATGTGCACAGGTTAGTGATGTTTCAATTCCCATGTAAGACATTTCCTCCATTGTCAAGGTCTAAGTCTTGTTTTGGTTGTTTATAATTTTAATAAAGCTCATATGCAGTTTTTTGGTAACCAATTTTTCAGATTGGTGACCTGTGTGGTTTTGGTTTAATTTTTATTTAAAATTACAGCAATTAATACACACCTTCCTAGGAAAACATTTTCCTAGAAACACATGCTTTTGCATTTGCACCACAAAGAAACCTGTGACAAAGGACTAGATCCATGTGTAAGGTAAAGGAGGTACTCAGTGGTGGCTTCTGTTCTAGCTGTCAGAGGCTTTTTATTGCTTCTAGTAGCATGCTAGATATTAGAAGCAAAAGAAGGTTGCTGTTCCTAGCTACAGGATTTGTGAATCCAGGTCACCAGCAGCATTTTGGCATTTACTGCTCTTGAGATCACTGAAAGCATAAAATGGTTGTTGCCTGAGCTGTTGTATTTTCTACTCTCCTGTCTGACAATCAGGGTTCTCTCAGTGACTAGAAAAAACTAAAGCTAGCCTGCAGATTTTACATCAGGATGTCGATAAAGATATGTGTAAGGACATGTAAAATTGATTCTGCCAGATGATAAATTTATTATTGACCTAATGAAAATTTTGCATTTGAGTCAAATCTCAGTATTCATTCAGAAAAAAAAATGCATAATTATCTACAAATCCAAACTTTATGTAGCACTGCTTTCATCTTCTTTAGAAATAAGTACCAAATAATGAAATCAGAGAAGTGTCACACACAATAGATGCTAGTTTTTGACTTTGATCCTTCAGACTGCAGAATAAAGAAACAAAGTCATAGAAGTCCATGTAACAAATCCAGAATTAAACAAGTAACATTCAAGCAAACTTCATAACAAGTAGCCAGACTTGTATAGATATTTTTGCAGCCTATTGAAGGTAGAAAAATTATTATTTGATCATCTACACTCTACACAGGTGCTTCTGAGCTCAGAAATTAAAAAATAAAACCTGTTCTTTCTTTTAAACAACCTGGAAGGTATTTATAAATCAGACACATTCAGCATTAGTATAAAGCTAACTGCAGCATTTTGATAACCAATGAGGATGTGCCCAAGTGTTACAGAACCCTTCTGGACAGCCAAGCCAACAGTTCCAATGCTTGTGTGCTTGACTTATTGTGGAAGTGCACACACGTCCACGAGGCGTACCTTCCTTTTGTCTTCTACTGCTGAGGGGGTTTATGCCTGCATAGCTACTGTGCTTACTGCTGTTGTGTTCCATCTAAATTGCTGTTTGCACATCAGCATGTAACTTGGTAGTCCCACATAAGAACATCCTCTGGGATTTGTGCATGTAAAGCACTATGTTGTTTCATACGATAGTTTATTTAAGCATGTTAAAACTTAACATTTAAACAGTGTGGGGGTATCAGACTGTGTGGGAATCTCTGAGCTTCTGGCACAGACCAGCTTTTGGAGACTGATGCTCCTTGTAATGTACTTGGGGTCTGCTGAAAAATGAGATATCAGGGCAAGGAGGGAATGTGTTCATGCCATTCCAGAAGAAAAGCTATTCAGGTACCTGAACCAAATATCTTGATATTTTTTTGTTAGCATGGTGCACTTGTGCATGAGTAAATGAGGATATCTGGAGGCCAACAAACGCTTGCACATCTGTTGCCTTTTGCTCTAGCCACACTCTCTCAATGTTTCTTCCCAGTTGATGCTCCCTAGCTTTTCTTCTTAGCTGCTATTCGAGTACAGTAAGAAGGGCTAGCCTGATACAACTGTAGATTTGAATAACCCAGAAGTGTAAAAGAAGGCTGCTGTTCTTCTGAAGATACAGGAGAGGAAGATACATGCATAACTGTCAGTTAAGTTTGTGTCCTATAGTATATGTGCCTTCTTGTTTGTAACCCCGCAAGAAAGTAAGTTCAAAAGTCACTACTTCTCTACACATCCAATTTCTGTGGGAGGATGGACCTTAAGAGTATTTACAGCTCTTAGAGAGGGTGTTTGGGAAACTGAGAATTCTTTTTTTTTTTTTGGCACTTGAAATGTTTTGTTAGAATGTTGCTGAGAAGGGAAGAACCATAAAATTGCGTTGGCAAGAGGAGGTAGACTTATTGCAAGATATGTGGAGTGAGACCAAATAATTTCTGTTGTCATTTGAACAACTCTTTTGAAAGTGACCATTTCTTTTTTTTTTAGAATTATTTTGGGTTGGGAATGTATTTTAATGAAGATTTTTAACGGTATAAAACTTTTCTTTGAAATTATTATCTGGAGGGGGCCTGAAGTCATTGGCAATACTAAAGCAAAAAATAAAATGCTCTAATACGCTTGGCTTTCAGAAGGAAGATTCTTCTGTGAGTGATTGAGTGTCAGATTTGGAGACCTTTCATGGATAACGTTGCTAGGATTCTTTACAGGCCATGTATTGTTGGCTCGAGAAATTGTGCTATACATTAACCATATGCCTTGCAAATGAAGACAAGACAAACCTTAACGGAACAAATTGGTCAAGTAAAATCTGTGAATTTGTGCAGTCAACAGTAATACAACAAACAATTTTATAGCAATTTGCAAACTATGCCATTGTTGTTAAGACAACACAGAAACATTCATTTTGTTGTCACAACCTAGAAAGTAAAAATCAATAATAAGAAAACTCCAGTACTGTTTCACACCAGGGGAGAATACAGTAAATAACTACTGCATAATGCATTTTGTTGCATAGTAATAGTCTTATATGTGAATTTTTGTCCTCCTTTCTTTAAAATTATTTTTGTGGTTATTGTTACTATTGACCTGTTCAAATGATTCCTTTTACTGTGATTAACTCTAAAATGTTGGCATCTAACAGTTTACATTCTGCTAGAAATACTGGCTTCTATTTTCATGTAATGGAATGGCTTTTCCTTTTAGACTGATTTTGCTAGGTTTAGCGGAACCAATGTGGAAACAGACTTTGTAGAGGTACCCTCACAAATGTTTGAGAACTGGGTGTGGGAAAAAGAACCATTACAGCAAATGTCAAGGCATTATAAAGATGAGAGTCATGTTGCAGATGCTCTCCTTGAGAAACTTCCTGCCTCTAGACTGGCTAATACAGGTATTTCTCTCCCCCCTTTCTCTATCCAGTGTATGTATATAAACATATCATAAAGAAAATAAAGGTGGGAAACACTGAAGACAAATATAACAAGTCCATGGCATTTCTTCTGTGAGTGCACTTGTCACTGTCTTTCTGGGTTTATCTGCATAGGTACCACTATTAGTAAAGACTGTAATGACAGAGACCACTAACAACAGGAACAGTAGCAGCTCTGATTTTTGCAGGCCACCCACAGGACTAAAATACCTGTGCATTCCTCTAAATGTGATTTTTACCTACCTACCAGCTTTGCTCACTTAAAGTTGGGGGTTGGAGGAAAGGTCCTGGGTTTTCTGTTGGTGTTTTGGTTTTGTTTTTCCTGGTTATCCAGGGCAAGCACTGTGCATGAATACAGTATCAGATTTTCTACATGTATCATCTACATTTGATTTGCAAATGACACTTGACAGACATGAAAGCTGTTTGAAAATTTACTGAACATACATAGCACATCCCAGACAGAACTGTTGTAGTCTTGCATGGCACAAACAGCGTCTTAACCTCTCAATCCAGAACCTTAAATCCATGTTCTCTGCCTTCACAGCAGATATGCTGCCCTCCCAAACAAAGGTCCCAGTTCTGTTCTCTTCCCATGTCTTGTAATGCCTTTCATGTATCTCCAAACTGAGATTATAATCTCATGTCATTACCTATCGTTTCATCATTGTTCTGTCTCTCTCACCTCTCTGGTGCTGTAATCAGAATTCTCCCCGTACCAGAGCCTACCCATTTATGGTACAATTTGTCATTAAGCCACTGCTGTCCATTTCATACTGCTTCTCTATCCTGAACAAGAAGTTTCTGTCCTCCTGGCTTGTACAGGCATTGTAGGTACATAAACATTTTGACTGAATATTGGTTCACATCTTGTAGCTTCCTCAAGAAAGCCTACAGCAACTGCAGCAGCAGTTCTTGCTGTTCTTTGAAGTTCTTAGGGTAGGTATGCTATCATCTGTGAACGCCCTGAATGAAGTAGTATACTGAAAGTGAAAATAGCTGAAAAAATTGTTCTAAATACTAAACTTGCTTTTAAAATACCTGCTTTGTTTTGTTTTTTATCTGTGAGGAAAATAACATCTGAAAAGACGTTGCTGATAATGACAATTCCTTTATTAAAAATACGCCTCTCAACCTTTGTAACTGAGGCAATTCAAATAGAAATTACATAATTCCAAGTGTTTTTCTACAGTTAAAATTCTAATAATGTGGATGCATGTTAAGCTCTTTGAATGAAAGTTGGTAAAGAAACAACTTTGATACTTAATTAAATGTTCTTACCCAATTAGGCCTTTTAACCCTCTGTCAGATTGTTCTGAGCAAAGTTGACCAGGCACTGCATACAAAGCCATCTGTTAACCCAGCAGATGAATATGCCAAATATTGTATGGAGACTCTAGGAATTCCTGCCACCCCAGGTATGTCACTATTAAACTTTTATATAGCGTGTCCAAATGGTTTGAGTAAACTTGACTTTCCCAATAATAGCTCGGCATACAAAAAATCTGAGTTGTTTGCTATAAAAAAAAAAGTATGTTATGAAGCTGAATTATTTTAAAACTAGCAGTGATGTTAACGATCTCTTCTAAAGCAATATGAATGTAAAGATAAAATTTCACCTTCTGCAAGTTATATTTTAGAGTGACATGAAGTGAATACCACTTTAGATGTTCTGTTACATCCGTGTTGGATGCACAACTAGCTGAAAATAAGATTTTTCCTTTGCACAACAAAATATGGCCAGTGCTTTTAGAGGCATACTCAGACCCTTTATGCTTGAAGTTTCAAAGTAGTTTATCCAAATTCCTTACTAATTTATTTTGAATTACTGTGTACCTCAAAAAAATCTGCATTTCATTTAAATAAATTCATTTTTATCTACTTTTCAAGGAACAAACATGCCAGCTACCTTTGGACATCTGGCAGGTGGTTATGATGGTCAGTACTATGGATACCTGTGGAGTGAAGTGTTTTCCATGGACATTTTTTATAGCTGCTTCAAGCAAGAAGGAATTATGAATCCAAAGGTAGGTGATGAATACATTTTACTAAAGACTTTTTTTCGCACTTTGTCTCTAAAACCACATTTATTACAAGCATGATCCATAGGTAAAATATCTCAAGTACTTCTGTACCTGTCAAGTTCAGATCATTAAAAAAAAAGTGTACAAATAACTGCTTTAGAAAATAATCTTAACATTTCCAAAAAGCATTTGGATTTTAGGACAATTCTCAAATAGTCAAATCCTTAATGTTATGACACCTGACTAATGACTTCCTCTTTAATTTAGACTGAAAAACCGTATTCTTTTCTCAAGGCTGAACAGCCCCAGCTCTTTCAGCCTTTCCTCACAGGGGAGATGCTCCCGGTCCTTAATCATCTTCATAGCCCTTCGATGGACTCTCTCCAGGAAACCCCTGTCTTTTATACCAGGGAGCCCAGAACTGGACACAATACTCCAGGTGGGGCCTGACCAGGGCAGCGTAGAGGGGGTGAATCACCTCCTTTGACCTGCTGGCCATGCTCCTTTTGATGCACCAGACTTGCTGGGTTTTTTAACTCTGTACTTGGGACAGATGGATAGGGGTGCTATCCATCCAGGGGTGCCAGGCCTGTGGGACTTTATGTCAGTTCCCTGTTCTGACCCCTCCACTATCAATCACAAACCTCTTTTCTGTTAGCTTTACTCCTGACTCTCACAACTCTGTTCTGAATGATTGTATAGTCAAACCTCTAAGCTCAAGTTTGGCAGAGTTGCTCTGTGACCTCAACTCCTCTTGACGGATGAAAGTGACTTTTTTTTTTTTTCCCCCAAATGTAGGGAGATTTGCTTTCTTTTTTCTGTGTATGTGAGGCTTTGAGAATAACTTAATTATGCTAGGAATGAATATTTGCTACGGTTCAGCTAAAAAGCAACTAGTGCCTCCTTGAAATTTTAAACTTGCTATCCAGGCTAAGAAATGAAGAAAAATCATTTGTGTGTGTGTCACTTACTCTCTAGCGTATGTGCACACATACACACTTTGCTTGAATGATGATAGGGGTAATTCTGTGGAAATTTGGGGGTAATTCTGTGGAGATTTTCACTCCCTTTTAAGAGCAGGGCTATTTTCTCAAATTGACTATCCTTCAACTTGTTTTCCTTCTTTGCATTCCATGTAAATGCAATAGAATTCCACAGGATAGGATAAACAATCTTTTATAAACAAATCCTAGACACCACTGTGACTTTTGTAGTTCCTCACATTTTATTATATCTAGATTTAGACTAGTCTTCAGAACATCAGGAAAAGACAGCGGTTATGATATTATGACTAGGGCTTGTAGAAATTTGGCTTACCTCTTCCTGTTAGAATAAAACCTCTCTTCCTGTTTTGAGCAACAGTTATAGAAGGTAGTTTCAGAGACTGTATTTATAAAAATTCTTCAGCAAACTAACTTCATCGGGTGTCACACTCCTCAGTTCTTGCATATCTGAAATCGTTCTAGGGAGACCAGCAGTTGGGTAATATGCTGGCTCTGGAGAGACATCAGCAAAGACTCAAATCCACACAAATAACACTTTTAAACTTCAAGGAACAATATCTAAATCAGCTGCTAATGTTCAGGAAACTAACACAAATAGTGACATATAAGCAATGCTTCACTGTTATCTTTTTTGCATTTTATTTTTTCCAGCTGTTAACTCAGACAGTGTAAATGGTAATGCAGTTCAGTCATGGAAGTCCATCAGTTAACAGGACCTAGGCTTGTTTTTGCAGTACAGCTATCAGGAAGCGGTGTAGTCTTGTAATCTCATAGCATTGACGTGTTGGGGGGAAGTATATGTGTTTGTATACAGTGACTAAAAGGAAGAATGCTGTTTTCTTCAATATCAGAAGCATCTGAGCATGTAAAATAATATTTTCTCATTGATAGCCATGTCTCAGAAGCCCAAAATTCTCCAGATACGTTCTTTAAAATATGACCTCTTAATAGTAATGTCCTCATTACTTACTGCTGTCTCAAAACCTTGGTTCATTCTTTCTAATGGAATCTATTCCTTCAGAAGTAATAATAATTCTTCCCCAAAATAAAGCCTGATTTAAGTCTCTGTTGTTATAAAATACTTCAATGGAGGAGTTAGATCTGTTTGTCTATATTATATACACTACTATGTAGGTAATATGCTTGTATGTGCCATGTAACTCTCCTCAACACTGTATCTATCTATGAACTGTCATCTCTGGTCTCCAAATGGAGATTAAAGAAAGGGAAGTCATCAAGTAAGAGAATGGATGTTAGGTTTCCTCTTCCTGCAAGTCATTCATGGGAGTAATCCATCGCTGAAGACTGTGTGGAAATTGTGTGTGTTATGCTTTATAGAATATCCTCCTGATGAGTTGTGGTTGTTACTTCCAAAATAATGTAAAACCACAAGAAAAAAGTATTTGTACCAGAACAGGTTAAATTTCTTGTTTCTTGCATTCTTTGAGGAGATCCAAATTATATTTGTGGTGTATCCTTATTTGGTATTAAGTAAATATGTAAGGAGGGAAGGTGTTTATTCACAAGTAGATCTTAAAATATGCAATAAATACAGAAAACCAGCAGTTTACAAGATAAATACTAAAATTCTGCTTTACCTTTTATCAGGCTGGGATGAAATACAGAAACCTCATTTTGAAACCTGGAGGATCTTTGGATGGGATGGATATGCTACAAAATTTCTTGGAGCGTAAACCAAATCAGAGGGCTTTCCTATTGAGTAAGGGATTATGTGTTCCATAAAATTATGGTTCCTTTGTAATGCCATAAGACTATGGAATGAGCTGGAAACGTTGATGAATTTCACACCTTAATTATTTATCACTCTAGGGAAATTAGGTCACTCTGATTTTTTTAAACTGTATAAATAAATATGTGATTTTTTTTTTCTTTTTT
>VZTU01029029.1:12625-35065 GCA_013400835.1 Zapornia atra
AAGCGGGGTGGCTGCAGCCGGCGGCCGCACTGATTCATCCCTACCCGCACCGCTCCGCTGCGCGCCCGCGGAGCTCGGCGTTACCCGGAGGGGGCGGCGCCGCGGCCGGCCGCGGGGCGGGCAGGAGAGGCGAGGAGAGGCAGTCGGCGAGCCCGGCCGGTGGGAAGTTTCTGCCGGCGCTGCCGCTCGCCGTCCCGGTGGCTCTGAAGTGGTCCGGGCTGGCAATATGAGGGAGCAGCACTCATGTGTGGGCACCGGGCAGCGGAGGATGGAACCGCTGGAGCTCTCCGTTAGCCCCGTGAAACGCTTGCGAACTGAGTACGCCTTTCCCTGTCTCTTCGCAGAGGAGGCCTACCAAAAACTGGCCAGCGAGACCCTGGAGGAGCTGGACTGGTGCCTGGACCAGCTGGAGACCCTGCAGACTCGGCACTCCGTCAGCGAAATGGCCTCGAACAAGGTAGGAACCCGCGAGGCCGGCTCTCCCCCGGCGAGCGCGGGAGGGAGCGGGGCAGCAGTGCCTGAGCTGCATCCCTGTGGAGGTCGTGCCCGCAGCCCCCAGGGGCTCCGCTGGCTGCAACAGCCCCCGGCCGAAAAACTTGTTGCGGACTGTGATAAACCTTGGTATGCGCGCTTGTGCGCAGGAAGGGCTCTCGTTGAGTTTTATGCACCAGTTCCCTTAAACGTCAGGAGAAGTTGGGAAAAGGGTGCGGGTCTTGGAAAGCTACACTGCTTCCCTACGTGTCTCAGTTTAAAAACAAAAAGAGATTAGTTTTGGCTGCAGGCGGTATTCTGTTCAGCCGCCTATTCGCAGCATCCCGTTCTGAACCAGGGGCATTTCCTAGGAAGCGGTGTAAAAGTAGCATGGAAAGGTAGTAAAGGTAGCCCTCGATGCTAGGGGAGCTGCAGACCCAAGTGTGTATGTCAGTAGTAGTGCTGGCGGCTCTCCTATCGCGATTTGTTCCGCTTAACAATCGAGACGACATCACAATAGTCGCTGTAGGCACCTCGGACCGGAGATGTGCGCCTGATGCAGAGCGTGCGCTTCCCTTCAGCCCTGGGAGCGCGCCGGCTGGAGACATGTGCCGGCGGGTATGTCATCTGCGTGCGTGTTTGTGCTCTTTGAAATAAGAGTTTCTGCATGCTCCACTCCTAGGTACTCTTTCTTCAGTGATTTCGGTTTGCAGGGAACATGTAGCAGCGTCTTTGGAGTTAACTTTTAAAGCCGAATCACTAATTCGGCTGTCTTGCTTCAGAACTTGATTTGTCATCAACTGATACTTTTAAGTATGTGGGGAGCTATATACCAGTGACGTTAGAATAAGTAAGTTTTAATTAATAGACTAGTTTTGTCTCTTATGTCTGCAAAAGTAGCCAGTGATCTCGTTTAAGGCATCTTTTGACCATTTTAGTTGCAGTTACGGTTTTGGTTTTTTTTTAAGGCCGGAAAATAATGGGTTCAATTGGTTCTGACTTGGGTTATGCTATTTTAAAATTTTGCTGTCTTGCTTTAACTGCCTTTACCATATATCTTCTGTTTCTTACTGTCTTGGTGTGTTTCTAAGTGCACGTTCAACTCAGCCTGTGTGTAAGATGTGAAGTACTCACATTCATTCTGTGGCTTAGTTACATAATGTAATATAATTTGCCTTGTGCTGTTCTTGCCTATAGAGACTCTTGGCAGTAATTAAATCTCCGCTTTGCGAGTGCACTGTCCTATTCTCAGATCAGTGTTCTCAGGTTTTACTGCTGTTTGAACAATCTCATTGTTCAGAGCAACTTGCATACTGTACTCAAGAGTTTTGGAGTCTTAGTTTTAGCACTGTTTGAATCTAGTGACAATTTTTTTGAAGGCAGAAAGATCAGAGCAACTCGTAGGGCCAGATTTCCCCTTGCTAACAAGTTTGAACACCTATCAGTTCCCTGGCTAGTGATGTATGTGTAGCTACTCTTTCACAAGATCCTAGACTTTCTTAAAGTATTTATTACCTCCCTAAAACAGCAGTATGTTTTATGAACAATGCGGGCAAACTGTTTTTAGACTCTGTTAAAACTAATTGTGGATCATTGTGCCTTTTGCCAAGGGTATTCAGATTTTTACCTAAAGACGGTCTATTTTTAAAATAAAATGTAACTGTTTTGCATCTTTAAGTAAACACAAAGGTGCTACATCTGTTTGAACTGGTTGAAGAACAGTTTGCAGTAAAATACAGGATAAACATGCTTTACAAGTTTTTATTCAAATGAAAAGGACAGTGTGGTTCAGAAAAAGTTTATCATCTTGTTGCTTCCAACAGAAGATCATGTGGACAAGGGGTTGATGCGGGTTACACAGTAAGCTTGGTTGTCATAGTTAATCTGAAGGTCAGGAAGAATGATGCCAAGCTCTGCATCAAAACTAATCTGTATCTTGCAATAATGTATTGCCCCAGTCTGCTTGATCTGTCAAATAGGGATGTGTCTAAAGAACTTTATTGCTATGTGCTGTTTCATGTTGCAGAATTTGGGAAAAGTCTGGTATTGGGAAGGAATAGCTGCTGTTTGGTTTGGCAGGTCATACCTAATTCTTAAAGTAAACTTTTCCCCCTCTTTTGGCAAGTTTGTTCCCCTTCTTGAGAAATCAGTGATGACTTTCAGTGTTTAGTGGTTGGGGCTTTTGGTTTTTGTTTTTTTGGGGTTTTTTTAAAGAAATAATAATAAAATAAATCAGTGACATTAACCGTAATGTGATTAATTGTGAACGTAAACTTGTGAGGAACATGTAGTGCAGGAGGATTTTAATTTTACGTGTGTTAATAGGTAGTTCTAAAGACTAATTTTACTCCTGATGGTTAAAATGGCAGTTATACACTACCCGCTACTGCAATATAACTGCAAATTGTGACATAGCTATAAGGCATGTAGGTAAAGTTTCCTCTTTTAGTTTAGAGAGAAACTGAAGTAGAGAAACTTTGCTCAAGTCCAAGAACCTAGACTTTAGTACAGCAATGACTAGTCAAGCATACCCAGTTCTCTATCCCAAGAGTAAGTCCTGTCAAGTCATGCGAGGAAGCCAGGAAGAGGGATGCTGTTGGTACAGAAGATGGTTTCGCACCACATTTCCCTTTCCCTGGGTTTCTTTAAGAACTAACCCATAAGTTAGTTCTCTCATTGATTTTCCCCCTTCCTTGTATACAACAGCGTATGTATCAGTTTTACTTATTTATGTGAACATGTGCAAGACATAAGGGCTGGATTCAGAACTGAGTTCTGCACCAGGCAAGAGCTTTTGCCAATTGTGCAAAGGCTGCCATTCTAGAGGAAAAAAAAGATTCAGGGAAGAAATGGTATTGTGTGTCCTGAATGCCTGAAGTAGGCCAAGGGGTGAGTCTTACCTCCAATCCCTCTCCGTGCAGCCAGTTGGCAGTCTGAGCGGTTCGTTGATTGCGTCTGCGTGGAATCCCCTTACCGTCAGTAATGCCTGCGTAGGACTTGCGTTAGCATATCCCAATCCGAGGGTATTTATTTAGTTTAGATGCCCCTCGTGCTCTATTAGCGGTAGCCTGTGACGTGCCAGCTCACAGCTTGGGATGACTGAAAGTGGGATGAAGCAGATAGATGATAAGATCCTTCTTCTCCCTGCTTAAAACTGAATGTAGCAGTAGGCACAGGGTGCTCTTTGCAGTCTCCAGATGAGCTCAGACTTCTTATGGCAGTAATTGTAATCCCCAAAACTTTGAAAACATGCTCTAGTTTGGCACTGGAGGAAAACAGGCATGATACTTGGCTGCTGAAGTTACACCAAGGTGACTGTAATATCCAGTTAATGTCCCGTTTCCCAGCCATCCCTGGAATAAGCAGATTTCGAAGGGCCTTGAGGTATTGCATGTAAAGCAACTCATGAATAGATCTGTGATGCATCCATAAGTGTAGTTCATAAATAAATCTGATTTCTAAAAGACATAGTATTTAAAAGTACTGTCAATTATCATTATGATATTATGAAACTTACAGCACTTGATGTTTTCTGAAATTAACAGCTTCTCAAATTGGGGACTAAAAAGAGAATCCCAGCTTTTTTTTAAAAAACACAGGAAGTTTCTTGACCTCACACTGTAGTAGAAAACTTGTAAAGTCTTGAAAGCCTCTGAAACTAGAAAACAAATACAAAGCACCTAATATTTGGATAATCAACTAAAATGTCTGTCATTTTTTGAGACCTAATTCTCCATAAGCTGTTAATGTTGGCTAATGTCAGTGGACTTTGGCTCTGGCGTTTTTCTGCATGATGCTTTCTAGAACAGAAACACATTTTTAGGAAATAATTTACCAATTTGTGTCACTAAAGGTAGGAACCCAAGGCATAATTTGATGCCTGTATTTAACTCTTCTGATTTCCAGACATGTTAACCCATATCCATTTCTGCTAAACAGAATTACATGTAATATCTGTGTTGACAACCATAGTTTTTAGGTGGGTACTAGTTTGCTTATTGTGATTTTTAACTTTAGACACAGGTACTCTTTGATACACTTGTACAAGCAAATGATCTTTTTAAGATTTCTGGGTGTTTTTTTCTGGGTGGGGTTTTTTTCTATTAAATAATCCTCACTTTAATTTTTTTTCTGCCAAACAAGAGTAAAGTAAAAGCTAATGGATTTTAAGTCCTCTGAGAAAAGAACAATCTTCTTCCAGCACACGGTACCTACTTTAAGTCTCTGGATCTGAGATTTTGTCTGTGAAAGACAATAAACAGATGAAGAATGCCAATAATCAAGATGCAGCAACCACTTTCTGCTAGACAGCATTAATTGTAGATTAATCAAATGTGGGGGAATACTTATAATGAAACTGATACACAGAAGTATATTTTCACTTCTGTAATCATGATTTTGCAAACATCCCTTGTGTGTTGCATATGAATTTAGACATTGAAAAAGTTTCAATTCATGTTGCTTCTGTTTCAGTTTTAAGTTTACTGCAGGCGACAGTGTTTTTGCTGATAAATGGTAATGAACAAGAGTTTGGATAAGGTTGTTCATTAGGTATTTCTTTTCCACTGTAAACTTCTGGGAATGCCATTTCTCCAGCAATCTTTTTTTAGGTATCAAAGCTGAGAAGATTTAAGTTTCATTTAGTTTGACCATGTTAAGTATGAAACACCAGCTTGTATATCAGTAGGTGCAAATGCCCACAGATTAAAGCAGAAATCTATTTACAGTTAGTTACTAGTGCTAGGGACTATAAAAAAAACCTTTCTGGGATTTTTGAGTGCTTTGAAGATGCTTGAAGTTATCAACCAATTAACTTCCAAAGGCTACGCTAATCTAACACTTAGTGCAACATTAGTGGGATTTTGGTTTTATGGTTATGGTCCTGTATTGGTCACCCTATTACTTAAGCTCAAACAATCTTAATAATACTTCATTTGAAAGAATTGCCCACCTGTAAACATTTAGTGTAAACTAAAATTACACTTGGAGAAAAAGACAACTTGAAATCCGTTCATGTAGTGATTTGGTTTTTGTTGGGTTTTTTGTTACATTCCCACCTGAAGTCCCCTGCCAATTCAATGTTTTATAATCACGTTTTCCTGCTGCTAAGAAGTATTTTTCCTTTTCTCCTTTATAGTGCTAAAATACTCATGCAGGCAACAGGGAGCTGACTAACGTGATACCTGGGGAAAGAGAGGCTAAACAAATTACGTTGTTCAAATAATGGGCTGTGTATAAATTCCCTAACATGCTTCAAACAGAAGTGTTGCTTTACCTCTGCTGGGTTTTCACAGGGGCTGAGGAGAGCCCTGCATGCCCGTGCTCCTGCGTGGCCTTTGCTGGGGCAAGAGGAGCTCCTGCCAGTTCTTCACAGGCACCGGCCTTGGGAGAGCAGCACCTTGTTGCCACTGACTGATGACAGCTCCCTGGGTTTCCCTGTGTCCAGAGTTTATGGAGCTGACCACAGACTCCGACTGCTGATGTAGTCCATCCATGTATTTTATCTTTGTGTTACTCTGTGGAAAAGTTAAAAGTTTGTAGATGCCTAGATGGCCAAGTGTAGAACTAGTGTATGTGGTTTGTGCCACTGGCTCAGTCTTTTTCAACAGCCTGGTTTTTGGTGTTGTCTTTTTTGAATTCTTGCTACCAGCTTTGGGGGCAGGTTTGTCACACAGTTAGGAGTTTGTCTCCAGAAATTGTGTTTCCTATGTAGGAGAATATTTATGTTTTTTAAATACTTTTTCCAAATGTGGAAGCTCAGCCAGAGTAAAACTGTAACCCCTTCTGTCGTACCCACCAACTAGTGACCCGCTTAAAATTAAGGGACAGGATACTGTTGTCATATCCGTTTAAGAGGATTTAAACATCAGTCATTCTCTTTAGTTTCAGCTGTCACACATTAAAAATATGTGCTGGAAATGTAACAGCAGAAGATAAATTTGTTTTTGTCATGAGTAAATTGTTGCAGAGTAGATTTTGCTTCTCAGCTTTTAAGAGCTTGGATATGCAGATGAAAAAATTGATTTGGTTTGTAGCCTGAGAGTCCTCTTAGATAATGCCTGGCAATACCATTGCACTTGGCTGGCTGACACGATAGTTTAATTGGTTATTGTGTTCCCAGATCTTTCTAGGAAAATCTGAGGTTTTGTTAGCTCTAGAGTGCTGTTTCTGGAAGATTACAATTAAGGAGCAGCTGTTGGCTAGAAAAAGCTTGAGTGCAGCATCAGGAAATTTATTCATTAATGATTTTTGTTTGTACAGTGGCAGAATAAAGGGATACTGATAAAATGGTGATCCTGAATTTGAATTAATATGTATTTGTGCATTTGTGGTTGTATTTTGTAACAAGAGAAAGGGACAAGAGCATAGTGGGGGTAACAAAGGATTACCTTCACAGGCGCACTCCTCCCTTTCAATGTGCTGAAGCCAGCCCCAAAGGATTTTAAGACCTCTAGGCTGGAGTGCAGTTCCTGGTGCACAGCCTTACCTGCTCCCATTAAGATTATTCACGCCTGACGGACTTGTGCTGGAGTAACCGCAGTGATGAGTTGAGGGGTGTGTGTATATGTCTATACACATAACAAGGAGTTAGATAGCACTTTGCTGTCTGTATTGTGCAGGGATGTGCTGCAGTGAGATAATAGGTGAAACTTGCTCTCATGCAGATGGCTTTTGCAATCTCTTCCTTATTTATGAACACTTATCTTCTCCAGCAAGTGGATGGAGTTGCATGGTGTCAGTGGATTCAGCGACAGAATCTCTCCTGAGAAAATGCTGCTGCTCCATAGAAGCATAGAATCACAGAATTCTTTAGGTTGGCTAAAGGTGATCTAGTCCAACCCACCTGCAGTAAGCAGGGACACCTTCAACTAGATCATGTTGCTCAGAGCTTCATCAAGCCTGACCTTGAATGTCTCCAGTGTTTCACCACCCTCATAGTAAAGAACTGTATAGGAGCTGTTGGGTTGGTGTCAAATGAGAAAAATCATGAAACACCCCATTCTTCTGTGGGGGTAGGAAGTGAGGACTTGGGTGGTATTTGAGCTTTAGGTCTGTTGAGAAAGAAACAACAGTGTTGGTTGAGGCTCAAGGTGTCCTAATTTTGAGCAGCCTTGTGTGGGTACACGATGATAAACCTTTGTCTCCCTGGGTTATGACAAACAGGCAATTGTGATTTGGAAACATCTCAATTGAGTGGTGGGGTAGCCCCTTCTGTTTGTCAGGGCTCTTCAGAAACGGAAGTACACGAAGCACTATCCTGTTCTGTGCCAGCAGACAGGAGCCGAGTTGACCCATCATGATCTGTACCAAGAACACTGGTATTTCAAGGCTCCAGAGCAAGTAGGAAGCCCTTAACCTCATAGATTCAGTCTGTACTTCAAAGTTTTGAAAAAAACCCCTGATTTCTGCATCTCTCATTTGAGCTGTATGGGAGGAATGATGACTCTGAGGTCATTCGAATGATTTAACACTTCTCAGCTGTTTACCTGCTTCTAGGATTGCATAGCTTTCCAGTCACTAATAACTTGATAATTTTTTCCATAAATCTAAGCAAATGGTCCACACCAGCACACAAACAGCCTTTTTTGTAGCCTCTTTAATTATAGGAAATGCCACAGTATGAAAGATTCTTTCCTTTTAGCGTAATGGCACAGAATAATATAGAGAAAATGTTGTGGATTAAATAACTAGGACTTGATGTGGAAAATAACTTTACTTTCAACCACCATAATAGAAGATTTGAAAATCATGAGGTTTTTCCAGAAATTGTATTTAAAGCTAAAATACAAAACATCAGTGTGCCTTTTTGTGGCATTTACAAAAGATACCGATTTTTTTTTTTTTTTCTTCCTGGAGGTTTTACTTGGAAAAGGCTTCATGGACATGCGTTCTTCATAACTTGGTTAATAATAAAGGTGGAATTCATGGCTACTGAAAGGCATGATAAGTATCTAAATACTTGTGGCTCCTTGTGACAGTATTGAGAGCCAAGAACGCCTGCACTGTCTTCGTAGTAGTAAGCTGCTGTAGTCAAGGTTGGACTGTAAGATATGAAGCATTTCAGGGAGCAGTGGCCAATGTTGGTGGGTTTTTTTTTTCTTTTTTTTTTTTTTTCTTTTTACCAAATTTTGTGTTTCCAATTAGGGACAGCTTCTGCTATTGTATGAAGGTTTAGTACAGTGAATGTTGTGTTTGCCAAAATGTCAATTCAGCCTGTGCCTCAAAGAAAATGCAATAAGGAGCTGTTCTCCTATCTGTTTCATTGGTAGGAGTTTTGGTGTCATCTCCTAAACATGGAAAGCTTTGGCAGACTTAAAATAAAATTAAGTGTGTTATGGACTGCTATGTCCTGTTCTTGTTTTTGGTGGGGTTTTGTGGTGGTTGGTTTGGGTTTTTTTATTACAACGCATATCAATAGAAATTGATCCCAGTTCTACTTAACTTGCCAGTCCCTTGCATAGCTGCAAAACTGAACATTGGGAAGCTAGGGCATGATGGAAAGTTGAAACCCAGTGAGCAGGGCTGTGGCCAGCACCTGCCTCGTGATCTGGGGTTCATCTCTGAGCACTTCAGCCTCAGTTTCCCGGCAGCTGCCCCAGGGGATCACTGCTTCCTTTCAGTCAAGAGGGATACTGCTGTGCTAGGGCAAGTTCTGCCTGTCCTGGCTCTGCTTGCCAGGTCCTGTTGTGGAAATGGAGCCACACTGGCAATAGCATTGTCTGCTGTAAATCACAAGCAGCAGAGCTGATGTGCAGGGCCTGTTTACAAGGTTATCTACATACAAAATTTAAAGAGCTTACTACTTCTATTAATTAAGCTGTAACCCACTAACATATGATCAGCTAATGTAACTGAGCTAACTGAATCCTTACATGAGATCCCTTAGCAAGACAAGGTTTAACTAAACCCTCCGCTCATAACTGCTATGGGAAAGGCTGCTGGTTTATCTGGTTTTATTTGGGAATCAAAAGCAAGAGGGCAAAGGAAAGGTAAAATAGAAGCAGACTTTCCAGTTAAATGTGATTTTCATTTTTTTATATAGACAAGAAATACCAGAGTTGCAACTAATATGTAGACACTAAGTTTTGCATAGTAATAGTTCATCATTCCTGGTGAAGGATTGTTTCTAATTTGTATAGAAAGTATGTTAAGTAGCTTATGGACCTATTTAAAACAGTCCAAAATACAAAACACATAACATCAGTATCTGAGTTAGCTTTTCACCTGTGAAACAATATAGATGTTTAAGGTCCTTTTGTCATGTGCTTGTACTGCAAGTCATGTTTAAAAAAGAATTGCCTGCACTGCTCTGAACTGATATGCCATGACATTCATATCACTCTATTGATAGGTAAGTGTTCGTTTCAAAGGTTGGGGAACTGAGGTGTTGTGGTTAAAATTCAGTCGTGGTGATCCTAGCCTGGAAGTCTACTCAAGAGCATCTTCTTGCTGCTTTCATGTGTTTGGCTGTGCTGCCCAGTTAGTGTCTGCTTGGCCCAGCTCTGCTGCAGGATGCCCCCTGTGCTCCCTCTGCATACATTCATGTCTAAGTTAGGCTTAAGATCGCTCCTTAGCAAGTGTCTTCAATACCAGGATGCAATCCACTCTTATCAATGCTACATATTGGCAGAATGTTAATGAGGCAGCAATTACTTTATGTGCACTGGTTTTCAAGCTCCTCCATCATTCTCCTCTGCTAATTTATTGTGTGCTAATGGTAGCTTTCACTCGCCTGTGTTCATAACCACTGTATACTAACAAGTGGTATTTTATTTCTGCCTGAAGTTTGGGTTGTTTTTGTTTTTTTTTTTAAGTAATTTGCAGTTGAAGAAAGTTGCATAAAGCAGTGAAAACAAACTTGGTGTTCATTTTATTCTGGAATAAACCGCAGGACCTCAGAGGAAATGTATATGCTTAACTAGCAACCTCATAGCCATTCTGCTGCAGCAGTCATATTTCCCAGATGCATGAGGCCAGGGGAACTGTTTGATGGATATAATGATGTGTGGTTTTTAATTGAATTAGTTTAAATGATTGAAAGGACCTGTTCAGGCAGGCGTTAATGTATTTAAACCAAGCTATCTGATCTTCTTGTGGCCAAGGTTGACTGTACAGCCTTAATGGAATAATTTTACCCGGAATTACAGGCAACCTCACGCTGCCAGCTGAGATACTAGCGTTTTCATAAACCTGAATTTTGCAATTCAGAGTGAACAGTTATTACAGAGATGTCTTTTCCTAATGGCCAAAAGCAAAATGGCTAGCAATACTGACATTTTAATGACCATAAATCGGATTTCAGGAGGAGGACCACCAAGTGGATAGGAACAGCTTTATCATTCAATAACCTTCTCTTGTTCTATACTGATACCTGCCAAAAGTTTCAGGAAGGAGCACTGCACCAGTTGGTCCTGAAATAGTTACTTTAATTGCAGGCACTAGTAGCAGTGGTGCCAAGTGTTTTTTGTCCTCTTCTTTCTCAAGTTATAGGTGTATATTATGTGAAGGTTTCTTATATGTAGAAACAATGATTTTCATAATACATCAGCCACCCATAGATGCTTCAAAGGGTGGTCTAAATGAAGAGCAATTTTTGCAGAGCAAGGATATGATTCACCTGTACTTGCTCACACAAGGAAGCAGTTGTTAGTTTTCAGAGCTGATCTGAACAAAGAAAGGATAAACACACAGGGTAATATTTTGGCTATGCTCTTTAGCAGTGTTTATACAAATCTGATCTTTTGGACACTGGAAGGAGTAATGCAACTCCAACAGGAGAGAATGATCAGCAGAAGGCATAATAGGCGTTAGTGTCAGAACAAAAGAAATGGCAAGGTAGTGCTGTTTCATTAATAGAGTTTGGAGAGCAGAAACAACTGCAAGGTAGGCTGCCACAGATCCAAGTAGCTGTTGTGGACTTGAGCATCTTTGAGCTTCTCTTAATGAAAAATTATTTTTTTTTCTTTTTTTAAAGATTAGATAACTATTTCTTTGAGGAAAATGTTTGCTGTGTGCTTTTGCAGATGATATTAGAGGATAATGACTAGTCTGTAAGCTTTGCTACTGCTGGGTTTGCAGGTGATTGGAGCTCTTCAGTATGTCAGCAGAATCATTAGTCTTTGGCTACTGTTGATCAGCTTTATTGCCACAAACATGCCATTGATGATTTTGTTCTCTACCATGTGGTGGGTAACCCCTGATACATTAGAAGTGATGTGTGGGTAGTGTGAAAGTTAACATACCTGTGGTTTTGGCCATGTTTTCCCCATGTACAAAGGGACCTCCCCTACAACTACACACGAAACAAAGACAGTATTTCAGCTCTAAACTGAAAATGAATCCACAAGCTCTAAAGTACTTGAGTTACATTTGAAAAGGAATGATGAGTAGTTTTGTAAAGATGTTTTTATTACACTCTTGTTATGTGAATTAACATGCTTGCCTCAATGCTCAATAGCATCATCTCGGAACCAGGGAGACAGCCAGATACTTGAGACCTTGCAAACTGCAGGATTTATTTTGCTTTCTAAAAATGTGGTTCCCTGGGATTCTCCCTTCTTAGCCGTAGCTCACCCACGTTCAGCTTTTGCTGCTGCAGAAAAACAGAATTTAAGAAAAAAAACCAGACTTCTTCAGTCAAATCCAGATGCGTTACTTGGGTATCTCGAGGCAGCCCTTGTGTGCAGTGTTGCAGGGAGCATGCTCGGATTCCTCAGCATCTCCGTCCTCTGCTGCATGCTGATCACCTCGGCAGCGGCTGCTGGCTCCTGCCGCCACCGCTGCTGCAAATGCACGCTGTGCTGATGCAGGCACCATAATAGGAAGCACCTAGGCCTGTCATAAACAAACAGGTCTGGGGGAAAAAAAAAAGTGCCAGCCTGACGTATGGTGTGGCCATAGCAACAAGCAGAGATGGGGGTGCCATTTTGGAGTAAATGCAGGCTAGTGTGGCTCAACAAGGAGTCAGAAAGTATCTTTGCTGGATTTACAAAGCTGTTCTGTATGTGCACGTCAGAGGTTTTCTGAAACACACTATTTGCAAGAAGACAGCTTATAAAAAAAAAAAAAGAATTCTGAAATTAAGCATGTAAGGGTGCCTTTGAATGAAATTATTTTTCACTAGCAATGGAAACTTTAGCTGGAAAATTTATAAGCACGTTTACTCCTGAGAAATATAGCTGTGATGAATTACTTGACAAATCATAGAATATCTCTCTTTGGATGTATAAACTTTAAAGCCCTGAGCTTACTGAGATTTCTCAGTAAAATGACTGTGATTTTCCTGTACTGTGAAGCATGGCCAAAGTTTTATATGTCTGAATACTGGACCCAGGTAAGATTGCATTTCATAATTTGGTAATTAGTTGCATTTTCCTCTTTTATTAGTGTCAGTAAAAACAGCTCTGTACTTTTTTTAGCTGGGGGGGATTTCTCTGCAGCGTGCTCTGGTTGTTGCAAGAAGAGGTTTCAGAGGGTTTATTATAGGAGAGCTCTTAAAGCTCATCACTGTGAAGATGATGCTGTTGGTTGATACATAGTCAGAGCTTGGCATTTCTAGCACAGCTTTCAGTACATCCCTGCTTTACAGAATTTGATTTTTTTCAATGGAATGACTAAATTTTAAATGCAGGAAGAGAAGGTGCCGTGGAAAACTTCTGCAGAACCACATCTTGTCATTTGGACTCTAAAACTTAAGTAATGATTTTTCTTTGGTGGTCAGAATATACATCTGTAATCTGATCTTTGTTTCACAAAGCTGTGAAAGATGGATTGGTTATAGGAATGATAGGATTCTGTGAAATAAAACTGTGCTGTTGGAATAAAGTAGAACTCCTGGAAGAAAAAGAATTTGATAATTATGTTGTGGTGAATTTTTTTGTTTTTCCAGGTAGGTACTATTCCTGTGCTCATGTGTCGTTTAGCTTTTAGAGATGTGGTATAAATAAGAGCATGCTGCTGTGCAATAGGGGCTTTAGGTTTGATCTTGTGATTATTATCAGAGCTTGAAAAATGTCCAGGTCGTAGAAAGCTAGAGCTGTCTGACTGACCTAAGTGGAGGATAAGAGGACAGGTGTTGGTCTTACATCTTGTTACGCCCCCTCATTTGAATACCATGTCTAAGTATGAAGCAGTGCCTTAATTGCTCTGGAGGGAGGAGTCACCTGGGATTTGTTTTCCCTTTTTTTTTTTTTTTTTTTTTTTTTTTCTATCGGGCTTTTGGCTTTGTGAGATGANACGGTGTCTTGGCTGTTGTGAAATAGCATGCTTTACACAAGTCTATCTGTTCCCCAACCTCTCTTTTCACCCCGCATCCTGCCCGGCGATGGTCTCTTGCCTTTGCTGATGCACGTAGCTTTGTCGAACGGAGAGTCACGCCGACCCGCGCTGCGTCTACTGGGTGACTTGCTCATGGGCTCGTAGGTGGCAGCACTGGAAGCGATAAGATCCATTTTGACTTGTACCTTTTGACTACCAGGGGACTTCAGGAGTCTGTTCGCAGACTCAGATGAATAGCTCAGGTTTGCTTTGTGGTCCTTTTGCTTTGGGAAAAATTTCTAATGAAGACTTAGGACATTATGTATTTATACCTTATTTTAATATGAGATGATTAATACAGAACTGGGCAGAAGGCAAGGTAAAATGTATGTTGTAGTCAGGAAAAGTATGTGTTGAGGTGGACTAGGCAATATTGCAAATTTAGCATTGCCTAATGCAATCTGCTGAAACAGTCTACAGGTCAGCAGCATGCTCGGTTTTTTTCAAAAAGCTAGGAATATGCTTTTTTACACATGTAGTATTAAAACAGTATTTAGTGGGATATGCATATTAATCTTGTGAGATGGGTATGAAAGTTAACTTTTAATTTTTACAGAAGTTATCAATGTTACATCCTAACTAATTTTTAATGGAGTTTGCTTTAGAGAAGCACAAACTCCCTAGTTAACCATACAGATCAATACAGATGAACTGTACTTGTTGCACCCTTTCAGTTTAGTTTTCTGGTTTGAAGATGGAGCAAAAGTATATGGCACTGGTGGGCTGGAAGGTGGTACTTGGGCATTGTTCCCCTTGCCTGGTGCCTTTGAACAGTTTGTTTGGATTCAAGTGGACCTTGATCTAATGCTGGCTGGAGCTAATGAAAGTCTTTAAATTTACTTCTTTGGGCTGTGGATGGAGCCAGTAGCTGGTTTTATTTAGCATTATTAGCTCTTTGATAAATAGTTAGGCTGTTAAGTCGGGGCTTCAGAGTACTGGAGGAAGTTTAAATTTTGCAAACTGTGAGCTTTTCTAATGCTTGTGTCATTCTCATGGCAAAAGCGGGCTTGTGCATGTGTGTGTGTGAACCCCCATGTAAGCAGATAAACTGATGTCTTTTTGTATCTGTGGAGGTGTCTCCAGTGTTTCGTGTGCTGCTTAGAGCTTTTCCAGCTGCTATAAACACTGGGTTTAAATGTACAAATGGGCAAAAAGCAGCCACGTCTTCCCAGCTTTTTGAACTAATAAAACTGAAAGCCAAGGATTATGATGACATATCTGCTTAAAGCATATTGGTCACTTGATTTTAAGATGGTTTTCAAACTAGGGATGGTTTTTATAGAGTCTTAAAAATACCTATTTAATAAGAGGACTGAAATGTGAAAAATGCCATATTTCTTCATAAGGTACATAGTAATAATGAAAGGTTGATAATCTTTTACTTGAATAATGTCTGTGCATTTTGTTTCCATATTGCATGTTCACCAGAGAATATACCCCAAATAAATGATGTCCTTTTATTAGTGGAACCTAATCAATTTCAGTATGTGATGTAATTTTAACGATTTTTAGTCTACCTTTGGTTTCTGATTTTCATGAATGGCAGGATTTGTTACAGTTTAGCATCCAGAAAAGAAATGATAGTGAGTTATCATTGTCTAAACAGAGGTCTTGCATTTCAAATGAAATTATCTTCAATGCTTTGCTGTACTATAGAAGTTCATAAATGACCTAAATTATCAAAGCTAGAACATATAAATTAATTCATTGCCCATGTACATTTAATTGTTATTAAATATAAAACATTCACTGGTTAAACCATTAATAAAAGCAGTGTTTACAAAAGGCGATTACTGTATGGGCTTACAGTACATACTGGAAATTGCTTAATACAAGCTGCATTTGAGCACTTTCAAAGGAAATATTGATTTAGCAGTAACATTGTTTCCTTGTAAATATCAATTTATTGGTGCTCTGTCAAACAGGGATTACTCAGGAACAACCCATGGTAACATTGCTGAGGGGTGAGTGCACTGATGTGGCAAGTAAAGCTTGGAATCTGTATATTCCATATATTCTAGAAAAGTTAGCATAAAAATGTTTTCAGTGTTTTGAACAATCAGTTGAGAATAATGCAAAATAGTGTAAAAAAACCTGGGGGGGGATGCCGCTCACCTGGAATCCAGTTTTACAAAGTTAATGAGAAATTTGTACTCCCATGTTTTGTGTGACTTGAGATAATCCTGGTGCTTTGTTTGGTCTTAGTTTTCTTCTGTAACAAGAGGCAAAATTGACCCAGGTGAGAGGGCTCCTACAAAATGTTTTCAGCTGTTAAGACTGTATTGGAGACCAGTAGGTGTAGGAACTGTGCTTCAGCAGCTCCCTGTAGCTACCTTAAAAATCAGTGCAAACCAGATGTGTTTTGGAGGGTTCTTGGTGGTAGCCTGTGAGTTCTGAGATGATGAGACAAGAACCAGCTCCAGCCTGGAGGGTTTGTGAGCCATGTAGCATGGGAGAGCTTCTGGGTTAATGCCTCTCTTGCAACTGTCCACAGTGTGGGGTGGGAGGGAATAAAATGTTCACAGTATAGAGTGTCACTGCCAATCTGTGCTTGTGGAAGAATAGGCATCCAAGTGCATCTCTTGGCCGTCAGTCACTGTTCCCAATGCTTTTGGTTTCTGAGACCATGCTCTCCTTAGCAAGTCCAATCCTTCCTGTATATATTACAGTGAGCTACATGGAAACTCCAGTAGCTTGAAGGATGAACACTGTGTTTCTTCAGCTGCTAGTTGCTGCCCAGCCGAGACAGTTCTGAGCACTTGCCTGCTCTGCTCCAGTACAAGGTTAATCAGGGTTGCCAAACCCAAAAGAACCTATCATGTTGGCATGGATGATGAGGAGTGTTCTCTGTCAGGTGTGGGTGTGTCACTTGTCCTTCCCAGTACTCAGCCAACGCCTCCCCAGCATGGCCTGGTCTGAACCTGCCGAGCCCCAGCCAGGTATGCAGACATCCATGGCTAGTGAACCAAGCGCCAGGTGACGGAGTGAAGCGATGGCTCTGCGTGATCCCAACGCAGCAGCACCCCACTGTGCACTGTCACCGTCACATTCATTCACTGTCACAGTCAGGGCCCAAAGACACTCGGCTCCTATGTGTAATGTAAGAAACAAATTACTGGTATCAGTAGGCATGGAGTAAGGAAACATGACTATACCACAAGCCTCCCTGTGCAAACACTGACACTTCTGGTAAGAGGGGTTTAAATCACACAGGTGATAAGTAATTCAGGAAACTACAGGACTGCCTTCAGCCTACTTTTCTTATGTTGTCTCATGTGTACTGGTAAACCCAGCGTCACAGTACAGCTACTGTGGGACTGAAAAACAGTTTGTTTTTTGTGCTTGTCTGCTTAATTTGACCTAGAGTCATTTGGGTAAAGCACTCACTTGGACAAAAAAAAAGTTTTTGTGCATTTTTGTGCATTTCCCTGTGTGCATGAGACACAGGTGTAATAAGTGAGACCATTTGTTTCTCCTGTTCTGGATGGATCTTAAGGTTTTTTTGGTGTGTGAATCTGCATAGACGTAGAACGTATTTACAGCATCTAAATAAATAATCAAATGAAAGATATGAAGAACGCATTGGAATGATACTAGCTGGTGAATAACCCTTGATGAGTCTTTTCCTTGAAAGAGCAATGGCACTACTACCACACATGCTTTAGTTACAATTTAAACTGTACAACACCTACACTTTAAAAAGAGTGGGAGCCTGAACAAACAAAACTGCATGAAACAACTTGCAGTCTGCTTTCAAAATCTGGGTATCAGCTGTGTGAGATTTGCTTGCACTTCCTAGGGTTTGTTTTTATCAGAACTGTTCTGAGCTCATGACATTGCTGGTCTTGTCTGCAGTATCACTGGGGTTTTTTGTAGGATGGCTTTTACGTTCTTTTTTTTGTATACTAAACAGTAGTGTTTAGAAAGATGGGAAATAGTTTGTTATTTGGTTGTCATATGTATTAGAATTAGGAAGAAAAAATCATACTTACATGTGCATTTTCACAAGAACAGCATGTATGTTTAGCATGACTGTACCTTTAAAAAGACGACAAAAAGACTAATTTCTTTTAGTTTGAAATGGCACCCATTCAGCAAGATTTCTGATGAACTGTTAAAGCGTGTGCTTGGCCAGTTCTACAGTAGGAACACCTCATTAAAATAAGAATGTCATGTTACAGAAGTAAGATTAATCCAGCAAAACCAGTGAAGCTGTTCTACATCCTTACAGAGCAAGCCAGTTTTCTGCATGAAATCGGCAATACCCATAAAACCTCCACTTTTGCGGGTGCAGCTGTATCAGTCTTAGGACGAGCATGCCATCGCAGCTTTCAGTGAAGTGTTGTTCCTCTCTGCCAGTTTGTTAGACACAGCTGCTTGCAAAAATGCGTTGTGTGGGTACAAACCTCTTGTGGCTATGCTGCAGTAGGTATTTACGGGCTGGGTACATATTCGCAGAGTGCATGCACATACAGATACTTAGTTACATGTGCATGTTATTCAGATGGGCCTGCATTTTGTATTCCTTTTACTACAGACCTATTTCTTAGCCCAAATTGACTCTCATGTTGAGGAAAAAACCCTCATTAAGGATAAAAAGAGGGGAAAACTGCAAAAGTTTTTCCTTCTAGGTGCCTTTGAGCTGCTTGTGAGTAATGGCCTGAGAGTTGCATGAGATCTGTGCGGCGAGTAAGGGCAGTATTGCTCCTTGTAGCTGTGGTCAAGCTGGAAATTTTTACTTGTATTTTTTACCTGCTGTGTATGTCAGATGCGGCTGCCAGTGTTCACTAGGCAAACGTTAACTAAATGTGAGCTAGGAAAATAGGGAAAAACTTTGTCAGATACATTTAAAGCCAAATCTTTTTCCATTCAGTAAGAAGAGAAATGCTAGAATTTCCTAAAAAATAGATTTTAGAAAAAAAATCAAAGTTGTCACTTAAATACCATGTAAAGCAAAGTACTTCTTTGCAAATAAGTGTTTTGAAATTAGAGTAAGTCACCTTTACTGTTTCTCTAGTGTGAATAGCTTTATGGATTTAGCATACATTGTCTTAGGAAAGGCTTAAACTTCACTGTGTTTTTATCCTGTAATACAAGTACCTTTATGATGTAGCTTGTAAATCTTACTTATGCAAATAGTCTGTGGAAAGACATCTGCAGTTGCTGTAGCTGGAATAACACCTACAACTTGTAGGAATTCCTGTGCCGCAGGGTTTGAATAGTTAGCTGGAGCTGGGAACCTGTATGTCTCCATGGCACAGTACATTTTTATTAATAATATTCTTTCAACATTGGTATTGCACAATTTTAGGTGCGTTATTGAAGTGTTATGTCTTTGCAGTACCTCCGGTGTGTTTACTCTTCTTAAATGCCTTTAGACTGAAAGTCTTGCATAGCTGCACCGAAGTAGGCATAGCCGTGTAAAGGAGATGAGTAGACTAGATCCCACTGGTCTTTTAAGTCAGATTATGTCGCCGTCTCTGCTTTTCATAAAGCATGCTGAAGTGTCTGTAAAGCACAGGAACTTACTGGTGGGAAGCACAGGAGCTGTCCTGAGACACCACTTACAGCAACATTTGCCATTTGTATGTGTTAGCTATCATGACAAAGCATCCTCGGCTGCAGCTAAGCTTTCACAGAATCATAGAATGGTCTGGGTTGGAAGGGACCTCAAGGATCATAGAGCTCCAACCCCCCTGCCACAGGCAGGGCCAAATGCTTTGAGAATGGGTAGGTTGGAAAATGTCCAGATTCAAAACATGACAAAGAAGCAGCATCTCAATGAAACACAAAATATCATATAAGCTAAATTGTGTGGCTGTATCCAAGGCAGAGGTTTCCACCTGGCTTTCTCACTGCACTTTGCGTGGAGGAGGTGGAGAGACAGGACCTGGCTTTGGTTGCAGATAAGGGGGAAGAGTGGAGGTGATAAGTGTGCTGTCTGTTTGGTCATCATTGCTCCTAAGGCAGGAATGGTTATGTGTGATGGAAAGAACTGGAGAAAGACCAGAAATGGTAGAGCAGATTCTCCCCAAAAGCTGCCTTTAACAAAAAGGGGACAAAAAGATGCAACTGAGTTGCTATGTCATCCATGGATGAAATTTTATGGGGAAATTCTTTCTCTTTTGTCCCACACATGACTTATTTTTCACTTGCTTTTGTTTATTATTTTAGGAATTGTTATGGCTGTTTCACTGTCCTGAACAAGTCACCATATATATATACAGTTTACATAATACAAGTGTTAAGAGGAATAAATGCCTTTTCCCTTCTGTAAGTGACAGGTCTCAGTTCTGCTCTTCCAAGAGAGGACTGCTCCTAAAAGGAGGTTGTAGGGCAGGAGAGTGGGTCTCCTGATGGCGTATAGAACCTATTGTTTCTGAAACTTGGACAGACCAAAACCTGAGCAGCTTGTGTAAGTGGTATGCTTGGGTGAGTGGTGGGAGTGAAGTGGAAATTAACCAGTTTACCTTATATCTTCCACTTCCTTGCCTAAATTATTGTTTCTGTAAAATGCGGGAATTACTGTAAAGTCAACAAATTGCTTCCAGGGTATTGTAAGGGAAAATGTTGTTTTAAAAGACTCCAGGTCGTGGCCCCCTCATGGTGGCATTTCGTTCCTTCTTCTAGATCTGTTTTCAGAGTTTTGCTTTAGGTTGTACCTTGCACTGTTGATGGAAGAATGATTGCAAGAGAAGCATCCTATCAAAACAGCCTGTATAAATGCAGTAGATTTGTGTATATCAAGTAGATTTAAAAAACAAATACAAAACTTGAAGTGTCAGTTTGCTCTGGGTTCCCTGAGCTCCTGTCCAGTGCATACTGATGAGCACACACTCTATTTGTGTGCCAGCATCTTCTATAAGTAGATAGAAACTTGAAGCAAAACAGTTTGGTGAGAATTACGCTGATACAATGAATTAACCAAGTACATATTTCCACAAACATTGCAATAATTTAAGCCTGATCTTAAAAAAAATATTGCCTTAACCCAGGATACTTGTTTGAAGCATTTTCTAGGCTAGAGGTATGAATAACTGTTATGCAACTTTTCCTCTTGTGATGTATGTGTGTATGTTCATATCAATATGCTGTGGATACATATTGACACATGCACAAAAATGTATATATGGTGTTTTTCTGATGTCATACATCATAAATATATACACACACAAGTAAAGTTAAAGGATTGGTTTAAGGGCAAAACTTGAAAAGCCTTCTGTTCACTTAAGGTACTGTTCACACTAGTAGTTTCATGGATTGTGGATACGCATTTGATTCTGTCAGTTACCAAGTGGGATAGAGAGATAACCACCTGTGCTGTTCATCATTGCTTTCTGCTAGGGCAACCGCCTCCTCAAATCTGTTGTCATAACTTCAGCTGTCATCATGCCATGATCCGCTTTTCTCAGATGTAAATTTACTTTTTACAATAACTTTTTTCTAATTTGCATCATTTTGCCAGCACTGGATTAGGAGAAAATAAATACGTAGTAGGATATTGCAAACAGTAAAATATTTGTTGAAATAAAACTTTTTTTTTCTTTAGAAACTATTACATGCATACATATTCTGATTATGTAGAAGAATTCCTGCCAGAAAACTGTTGCCATTTGCCAGTGTTCCCCAAAACATGGGTTAAAATAGGGTGCAGTTTTTGTTGCCTATGCAATTGCTCAGTAGTATCTATGGAAAATAGTGCAGTTGTAGAGTGTACCTTTAAAGACCCTGCCATGGTGCTATTGAAAGTTAGAGGACCACAATGAGATTTCTGGCCGTGAAGAAGTCCTGTTCCTTTGTAGCTAATGCTTATATAATCGCTAGAGGGCAGTAAATGCAAACACTGATTTATGTACTTTACCAGACAGTCGATAGGGTGGTTGGGTTTTGGTTTTTTGGTTTAAATGAATAAAGGAGCCCAACTCTTTATTAAACAACCCAGCTCCTGGGTTTTACTACATATTTCCCCTAAAACAGTCCAGACCAAAATTGTCATCTCAGTTTGTTCATCATCTTATACTTGATGCATGAGAATTATATATTCCCAAATAAAAAGATTTGTAAAAGGGTACAGCTTAGGCTGTTCCATCGTGTTTCATGAATGTAATTCTCACAAGCAGGAAGCTGCCAAGAAAACCTTTCTTAAAGCAGCATAATTATGCCACAGTTGGGATCTTTAAAGCTGAGGGTTCTTCAGAAGAGTTAGGGAAATGTTCAAATTGCATCCATCAGTTCTCAGCAACGAGTGGAGTTCATCTATTCTTGGTATCAGGGTAAAAGCCAACTTTGTCTCCACCCCTGCTGCTGAATTGGTATGTGCTGCCACTGGAACAACAAATTTTGGGTTTGGTTGGCTTTTTGGGGTGGGATGGGATTTTTTTAAGTTCTAAATTTTTCTTTCCTTACAGTCAGGGGTTTTTAGGTGGAACCCATAGAACTTTTGTGAGGTTGACTTAAACAGCATAGTTTCCTTGTCCCTGTCTGTCCTGCTTCTTCCTCCAGACAAGTTATAGCTGTTGGTTCAGTTGAGTCTATCCTTATGTCCTTGCATGCTGGATGAAACAACTATTCTTTGCTGCTGTGGTCTCCCAGCACTGAGCAGACTTTCCATTTTGTGGAGAGGCTTTCTGCAAGGATGTAGCCAGCATAATG
>VZTU01029031.1:229-18038 GCA_013400835.1 Zapornia atra
TTATTTTCTACTGAGGTACATTTTGAGAAAAATGCAGGCAGGCAAAAAGAACCTGAACGCTATTTTTTGTGATAATTAAAGCATTCCTGTACATTAAATAAATCAAATCTTGTGTTACTTAAAAGCAATGCCAAACCCAAACCACTAGAATACTTTTGCTGCAATATTCTGTTTTCTTCTATTTTAGAAGAACTTTTAGAAAGATGTGGGAAGTTTAAACGTGAAAGCCTGTGATTTAGTTAAAAGACTAAATCATTAATTATCTACTTTGGAAAAAAAACCTCTAATATATGCAACATTTTTCACGTACTTTGGGACGGGCAGTAAGTGTAACAAAGTGAGGNACTTTGGGACGGGCAGTAAGTGTAACAAAGTGAGGAAATCCTGTAATGTATGAATGAATGTTACCTTCCCACTGAGATGAAGAGATGCTGAAAATGCATTAAAAACCTATTAACTATTCACATGAGTTTCTAATGCGAAGTGGTTTGGGTTTTTTTTAATTGTTATGAAAAAAAAAATCTCTTTATCTTCTGGCAAAATAGGATGGCTCCACACAGACAATAAGCACATTTTAGCTACATTTTTTTAAGAAGTCAAATGTAACTGAAGAACTTTCTCTTCATTGCACAGCTTGTCAAATTGGTATTATTTTCTCTAAAATACAGAGAAATGCATTGCACTGTGGCTGCACATATAAAGTGTCAACTTCTGCGCTTCTATAAAGTGACTTGCATATCTTATCTCCCACTCCTCTGCCATCCTGTATGCTGCCCTGCCCATCATCTTTGTATCTGATGCTACCCAAAATTCCCTACAAAACTGTCATACCAACCCTGCTAAACTCATCCTGTTCAAAAAGAAAGACAGTTTCATGTTCTGCTGTTTCCTGACTTTTCTGTATGGTGGTTATAAAAAGAAGGAAAAGGTCAACACACATCACAAGCCAGAAGACACTATTCAGAGCAAATCCAACAAACCAGCATAGGACAACATGTGAGAAGAGCGTTTTGGCAGAAAAGACCAGCAACATCATCATTTTGCACCTGACACCTTACCCCCTAGTATTCCAGTGTTACCCAAGAAAGAATTCTCAGGCACCATCACTCTTCCTTCTTAATCTCCCAATTTTTCCCTGGTGCAATACAGATCTCTGTATATGCTATTGTTCCCTGCCTTCTCACCAGAACCTTTCATTTCTACTACTTCTCCCTCCCTCTTCTTATAACTGTTGGTATTAACACTGTAAAAAACCTACCAATGGAATAACATCTAGATATTACTATTCCAAACAGTGGCTATCTAACTGCTTCTTCATTTTACAGATACTTTCCAAGGTACATAAAATTACTGGCTTAAAAGCACTGGATCCATAACTCAAAAAGTACTTGAGCAACAGGCATGCAAAAGAAAAATGTCATTCACTCACTTAGATCTGTACACAAAGTCATGATTTTACAAATTACTTTGGTTGTGGCACATCTAGCACAAGAATTCAGAACTTTCAGTCTGTACCAAGTGTGTGTTTCTTGACCATACACAGCAAAAGCAGTTTCTCAGAGACATTTGATAAACATGTAACTGGTTGGGGTTTTTGTTCTTAATTCAAGTAATTTTTAAAAAAAAAATTGTATCTGCATATCTCAGTGAAACCTAGCTTTCTGACAGACCATCTCATTTCATGTTAGATCTTTAGACAAGGCCTTATGCCCTAAACTACTTTTGGTACAGAGCTGTAGCTTGCATTTTAGATAAGCTCTCGCTTGTGTGATACAAATATGCTGTAGCTCTGCTGATCTGTTACATTCCATTTCTGAACACCCAAGTCCAAAAATAAACGCACAAAATAAGATTACTATTGTCATGAACAGAGCTGTTGCTCACTTGATCATAGGCACTCCTGATTTTGCTCTTTTTTACTTTTTCCTTTCCCTAGTATAATGGAAAATTTCTCTCAGATTTATCAACTAACATGTCTCCACTGAAACCATGTATTATTTTGACATATTTTGCCTGCAACACTGTGTTTTTTACTATTTTCTACTCCTACTGTTATTTAATATGCTGTTGTTCATTACCCAAATTCTCATGTAAAATGCCAAATAAAGTAGCCTCCATCCTCCTTGGTGTTTCTTGTTAGCTGTCAAAAAACCCCAATCCAGATACACCCCATACATGCTGATCTGTCCTTTTAGTATAACCTAGGATTTAAGAAGTTTTTAAAAGCTTACTATAAAAATCTCAAATTTCTGAGGTAAATTCTTGACAAGTTTTAAATTCCCAGCCTACACTAAGAGCAGACAGCTGTGTGTGTTATTGTTTTGGGCTTTTTGGTTTGTTTGGTTTGGGTTTTTTTAGATTGCAAACCTGTTGTGTCCAGTAGGATGAAGTTTTCCAAGAGATTTCTATGTCTTTCTCACTAGTTAGTAACCAGACTGCTTCTGCCTGTAAGCAATTTAAAACTAGTTGAAATGATTACTTTTACTTTTACTGGTAAGAGTAAATACTACCTGTCAAAGTAATCAGGGATATATTAGCCTATGTAGTATCTATCCTCCTAGCCAGCAGTGAGGGTGTCAGACTGGCTGCTGAGCCATTGAACTACCCTTTATTTCAAATCAAGGGAAGTAAAAACATTTCTAGCTTCCCACATAACCCAACTTTCTTTCTTCACAACTTAAGTAACACAAATTTAAATAATCCATTATTTAGCAATCACACATTTACACACCACATGTTGACATGTTAAGCTTTTGTTCCTTAATTGCAGTTCTCCTGTCATTTGCTATAAAGGGTAAGTGCCGCAAGAATATGAAATACCTGCTCTAAACTATCAGGCCACTGGCACTACTGGCCTTGCATTCATGCATACCTTGGACTACCCCTGGCCAGACATTATGTCTACCCAAACATTACAAAGCTGCTTTGACAAATGGACTCTTCTTCATTCTCAAATGCTCACGAGTATAGAGATAAGCATCACATCACATAAGCTTCTGGGCTAAGGTCTACTGCTCAGTTCTAGCAGTCATGCAATAAAGAGGGAGACATAAATTTAATGCAAAATACCGTTGCACTTGGCACTGTCACATTGGTGGCAATAAGAACACATCTTTAATGGCCTAAGACGACTGTTAGCCAAAGTGTACTAACACTCAGAACGCTGCTGGACAGCTCATGAAGACATGCATGTTTCACCATACTGTTGCACACAGACATACACATACTTAAACAGCTTTCCATGAAGTGACCTTATGATGCACTATAATGCACTCAAGGGTACGAATTAATTTTTCAAGGCAGGTATCTGCAGTATGCCGCTAGTGTGGTACGCAGCTTCTTATTTCTAATGGGTCAGTGAGGACTTGCAACATTTGTGGGAAGACAGTAACACAGACAGTAACACAGAACAATTGAAGAAACCCACCTTAAGGAGTTCATAATGTTGAATACCATTCACACCAATGTCTGGATCGATGGCAGACGGGACAGAATAGCGAGAATTAATTGCTGTGTTTTCAGGGATAGAGATGTTAATAACTGTTGAGGGGAAGAGGGGGGCATTGTCATTTATATCCTGTATTAGAAATCTGATCTTGACCAGTCTGAAAACTTCATCAGGCAAAACAGCAACCTCCACCTCATAAAAGCAGCGATTCTCACTGAAGATGCCAGAACACAGCTTCTCTCGGTCTATGCGGTTTGCAGTTGTGAATATCTCACCAGTGTTCTCCTCCACCCGCACTAACGGTACATCCCCAGTCTTATACACGAGCTTGAACTGTAGCGGTGAGGAAAGGGGCACATCTGGATCCAGTGTTAGGTTAAGATCCTTGAGCAAATTGCCAATGAGGACATTTTCAGGCAGTTCTTCCCGCACGGTGTAATTCTTCTCCTGTGCGCCAGATTGAAATACAATACAGGCTAATAAGACTGCCAAGAGGTAGGTTCCAGACAGAAAGTCCATCTCCAGAATGACTAATGAATATTTGTGTAGAACTCCAAGAGTAGCTGAAAAAGGAAAAGAAAAAAAATATTAAAAAAACCCTCTACAGAATATTGCCTTCTTAAAGCATTGGAGACACGAAAATAATCTGAACTATTTGGAAGTCGTAGTAGTAAAGTGATATTTGACTTAACAATCCTTCATAAAATGTATTTACAAAACTTTACTTACAACTGTTTACTGTGTACCAAGGTAAATTTCTTAGAACTGTGATCTGTCACATTGTCCTCAATATTTTTGTGTTTCCAAAAAAAAGAATAGGTAAGAAGTTGGCAAGCAACTGTTTGCTGAGAAACAGAATTTTTTTCTCTTGCTCAGAAATGGGGAAAAAAGAACTTTTGTCTTTGCTTGTCCCCAAGTTTTGCACTGATAAAATTACATAATATTTTAGTAGGAAATCTAGATTTTTTTTAATACAGGAACTTACACTGGCAAGAAAACATCTAGATGGAGTCCAATGAACTTCAGCAAACAACGGGTAGAAATCTGTCTAACACAGGGACACTAATAGAACAGTCCCTTTCTTTAAGATTAGCAAATCTGATTTGAACTTTGGAATTAAACATAAATACTAGTACTCAGGTCACTGAAATTTGAATTACGCATCTAAAACCACAGAGCAATGCACACCTTCCAAGACAGAAAGAGAAGCACAAAAAAATTTAAAGTTTTCAATATAGAGATCCCCAGCAAGAAGGGTAAACTTGCAACCCTCTTAGTTCCCCAACTGCCCAATGTATTGCCAGATAATCTCCATTTGGATACTTTGCAAGATAGCTGAGATATGTTTTGCTTTCTTTGATTTTAGGAAAAACGAAAACCAAAACAAAACACCAATGTAGCTATCATTTCCCTGTTGGTATCAACAACATTTAATACATCTCCTGGAGAATATACTGTTAAGAAGTTATGTACAATTTTAATTCTGCTGATAACTGCTGACATATGAGCTAAGTACTCCAAGATACAATACCTTTAAAGTGAGATACAGATTTCTTCTGGGATGAAGAAAAAATTGTACTTTTCAGTGTAGTTTGAGTAACAATACAGTCTCCTTTCAAGGTTGTTAAGCTCCAAGTGAAAGATAGAAGTAGAATAGGATGACTTATAGGTTCATACAAATACCTGTGTGCCTACAGTTGAAAACTTGGTAGAGAAAAAACACATTATTGAACTACATGTATGAAATATGCTACTTGGCCTAATTTTTGCATAATTCTGCCCTTCAGAATTTAGGATAATCTAGAGTAGCATTTCTGTAAGAATGTCAGGAGTTCCAACATGGTTTTTTTAGTTAATGAAATTTTAGCTCCTACCAGCTTAACATCTGTTTCAAATACACCTGGACTAACTCATCTACTTTATTTCCTTTGTGCAGGTAAACAGGTACATACCTCCCTGTCATACCACAGATTAATTTACTCCTGCAGATCAGGTTGCAGTGGTTGAAGAAATTACTGAAGCCAGTAATTTTCTTCACACATTAGTTACTGCCTTTCAGCAGTATCACTTTAAGGGTAATTTAAATTAAAATATTTGACTTGGCAGTAAAACAGATTAGGAACACCTAATATTGCTATTCTATTTCAACTCTGCAACCTGCTTTTAAATGGGAGTAACTAACAGATACATCTGCAAGGTGCATCTTTCCACGTCAGCATGATTTAACTGTAAAGCATCTTCTGGCTTTCTGATTATACAAAAGGAGCAACGTGAAATAAAAATCCAATCCTGCAAGTCTTGCCTTATGAAAAAAGGCATTTCTCACTGGAGTAATTCAATTAACCCAAATGAGATTGCTGACACGAGTGAGAACTGGATATGCAGTTTATGGGACATAGTTACCGCATTACCTGAGGTATTTTAGTAATTCACTGACTTCTTTGCAGTACTTTACTAATTCAGCAGAAGATACAATACAACACTAAACAGACATGCAGAACTGAAGAAACAGTGTATTATGAACAGCCATTTTATAAATCCATTATAATATTAAGCTCTGAATATGTAAAGAAGGAAGCCATCAGCAGACAGTGTTACCATTAATAACAATCAGTATGGTAGCAGCACAAGTTTTATGAAAGAACTGTGGTGATACTGTACAAATATATTAATTTGACTATTATGTCTTTATTTATTACCTGCATTACATTTCTGTAAATACATCTCTCCAGCAATTGTCACCCCACTAAATTGCCCATATAAATGCAACCTGCAGAAAGCTCTTTCTTTTAGGAAAGTACATTTCTGTATCCACTATTATTGAAATAAATGCCTTTACATGTTTCCATGCAAAACAAGAAGAAAAATGTATGGATTACAGTGAAGAGTGAAAATTTCAGTATTTTAGCTTGTTCCACACATAATGGAAAGAACTATTCTGCCACTTTTTCTTCTCTACTAGAAGTTAAACTAAAACCCAATAGAACATGGGAAAATAGCTTCACTCCCTGCTGTTTACAGAGTAGTATTCAGAATTTACAGTTCATTGCTGAGAGGAAACATAAATGCAAGTCCAGTCCCTATCCCAAATCCTTACGTGACAATGCCGATCTAAGAATTGCCTGTATATAATAATTCAAAAATATTTTACAGTTATACATAAACATCTTTAAAAGATTTTTTTACAGCATAAGATTATTTGGATCATTAACAAGGTCATTAATGCTGAATTAATTCAATCACTTCAGAAAGTTGTGATAGTACCAGTAGACAATTTGTATGAAAAATAACTTATAAATTGTCCTATAATTCCTGTTACAGTTGCAGTGGAATTTCTAGGGATTATGAAGTAACAACAGCAGGACTCAAATAGATTTGAGAGGCATGCTGTGGAGTGCAACCTCTTAGCTTTATTATGCTTCTTCTTTAATGAAAATTTTTTGAATATTTGTGTCATATTAAATACATTAAAAATGGCAATAATAGAACATCATTTTTATAAGCCACGTTAGACAAATGCTAACATGACTTTTCATGCTTTCTGTAATACCTTCCACTGCTTTAGATTTCTCTCAACTACTAAAAGGTGTATAGACATGTAAGAGGCTGTATTATGACAAAGCTGTTTGGTCTCAAAGCAGAAAACCAATGCAGTTCCTGAACTTCTACAGAACAGAGACCATTTTAAAATAGTATTTCTGAACAATTCTAGGAACATTTTTTCACCTTTAAAAAAACATTCTCAAGCAGTAGACCTTTAAGGGGAAAAACCTCTAACAGACTCAAGTTTTCTACTTAGATACAGAGTGGAGTATCTTACAACATAGGAAAGGTGATGTTCTAAAAGCAACCTATTTATATAGTCATAGCTGTATGCTGCCTGCCATTTGTGCCAAAGAACTGATAGCAATACTATGGCAACAGCAATGCAAAGAGCATGAGGTACTTTCTGGTATCCTCCTGAAAGACATTAATGAAATCAGAATACTTCTAATGACATACATGTCTCACATTTGTCTACATATCAAATATACATGGTTTTCTAATTTTATGGTATGTAAAACCAAATCAAAATACAAATGGAAAGGTCAAAGGAAATGCAAATGAAAACGGCAGAGTCAGACAAAACAGGACATGAAGATAAAGTCAAAAGAGAGCATGTGAATGGTAACAGATGGTGGAAAAAGTTAGAGATGAACCAAGACAGACAAGATAAAAATACAGAAAGGAAAAAAGGAAGAAACTGGGTAGAAAGGCAGTCACAGCAGAGCATGTGGAAACAGGTTTTTCCAATGAATGGAATAGACACATAAAAAAAAAAAAAAAAAGTACAAGTACAGAAGGCTAACTAGTCCAATTCTAAAGCACCTTTCATAGCTCCAGCACCTACCCACACTTTTAAGGTGATAAAAAAAAATTAAGAACAAATAAAATTGTTTAACAGAAGGTACCATTAAGCTTGCCAAGCCATTTTCCCATCTTTCAGAAGAATACATTGATGTCTGTACAACTGACTTCTGCAACTAGTAAGGCAAATGGCCCAGATGGACAGGATGGAAGGTAGGAGGGGAAAAAAAACAATTTTAGATTTGTTCTATTTCATCTGATTATCTATGCACTTAAACATACCTGCTTTTTTGACCAATATACTAAATATTAATGGCATCACTTAAATATTATCATTGTTCGTTATCATCTTCATTTATCAGCTGTCAAATCAAACACTGAAAAGTAAACAGAATATAAAAAGTCTAGTCTTTCTGTACCTAATCGAATATGACCTGAAGGTAGAATCTAAATCTGTTCTTTGTGCACAAGGCTCTACCCAGTCCGACCTGAGTTAGAATTCCTGTAGCTTATTACAGGACTTGACCACTACTTCTTACTTAAGAGGATGACAGAAAAGTAGTAATGCAGGAAAGAGTCCAGAGGTCTACTTCAGATGAAAAAGAAACTATTTCTTGATACCTGGCTTCAGATTGCAGCTGCAATAATATCCAATATAGCAGTTACAAAATAAGAAAAAAATTGTATCAGGAATATTACATAGAAGTCTAGAGCTACATCAATATCCAAATACTGAAATCATAAGAGAGAAGAAATACTAAAAATAATACTCCCATTCTTATCTTCTTATTCCTGAATGTCTTTTAATTACATGGACAAATTTATCTAGCATACCACTTTTTCAATACAACATCCCTTTTATTTGCTGCTAATCCCTGCAGAATATATAAATCCCTGTATTAAAACAGCGCTTCTCAGAGCAAAAAGATCCCCATGACATGGGCTCTATTTGTCTGTCAATAGCACGATTATAATGTTACTTAACTGGAGTAAGCTTTTTGCAACTATTGCAGTTCACAAAAGCTCCCTCTGAAGTGTCCACTGCTAATAAGCAGTCCTATACACCACAGGTTTTGAAACTCTGAGTCACCTTGATACAGATTTTAACTTGATCCCATAGACCACAGCTGCTGGATTGTTACAAAAGTTTCTACCCTAGTGCTGCAGATTTTTAGTGTTAGGTGTTTTTAATGGTCTTCTGTTTGGTTTTTTGTTTGGTTTGGTTCCCCCCCCTCCCCCCACGTAAGTCACTAACATCGCTGAGCACAGTAACGTCTATCCCTCTGTCACAACACATACCATATTTCATTTAAGGAATTGGCTGCTTTGATGGCAATTAACCATTTTTTAAAAAGGTGGAGACTTCACTGGTATTTATTTCCATTTATGATGACAAACATACAAAGCTGTTGCCTGACAGGAATCCTCCAGGTTTATTGTTTGTTGGTGTTTTTTTTTTAAGTCCGGGCAAAACAATAACAACCTGAACTCATTTTCAGACTATAATGTTTCAAACAAAGTATTTTGCTACTATCAATCTTTATCCACAGGATCCACTCCCTACATGGAACATGATCGTGACATATACTGTGAAAAAGACCTACCTCAAATGGAAACAGACAATTTGTTCTGTTATTAAGGCTTTAAAATTCATTCCCTCATATGATTTTACTCTAAATACCCCTAGAGACTGATTTATTCTTTGATCTATTTTTTATTAGCATGATGCTATTGAATTCAACGAGGTTTCTTTAATTTGATTTGTTTCCAGTGATGAACAAAATGAAACTGAAAATTCTTATCACCAGTAGAAAACATCACCCTACATCCATTTAAGCTAATAGAAGAATTTAGCATGAGCCAAGCCACAACTTGCTTACTGCTTCACACTCTCCTGATTTGGCATCATCACTGCTTTAGAAATAGGTTTAGGTTGGTTTGTTGAGGGTTTTTTGGTGTTTTTTGTTGTTTGTGTTTTGTTTTACTTTTCCAGATGGTAAGAAATACTCTTCACAAGAAGAAATACAAAGTTAATGACCAACAAGCAGATTGTTACAGCCACATGAAGAAGCAGCAAAGGTGTGGAAAACAAGCAGTCAATAAATTCTTAGTGAAACAGAATTCTATATTCCTGATTTTAATTTGCAGGTAATAGAAGTTTTAATAAGTGCTCTACCAATCTGGAAAGGCAAATAGAACTATAAATACACAGCAGACAGCAAGTATGCTGAATGGACAAATTGAACTCAATCACATTGACATACAGCATGACGAGCAATTTCTTTTAATTGTTTCAAATTAATCCCTGTAAAGCTGAACTCTCTTTTACTAAAATAGTATGTATAGTCCATGTTCAGAAAAATGGATTTAGCAACCACTCAGCAAATATTTTAAAAATATCTTGTAACTTTTTTCAGAAGACTGTGAGAATATGCAGCATCAAGTTTATTTATACACTGGTAACACTAGAAAATAGATAGCCCTGCTATTAGCAGTGGAACAGTTCTGCACCAGAGTTGCATAGAAAGCTAAAGGTTAAGAACAGAAATCTTGGGGGGAAGTGAGTAACTCCCTGATAAGGATGGCTATTTCCATTTTCTTGGAAACACTGGCATACCTGAAGAGAATAACAAAAAAAGAAAAAAAGAAAAAAAGAAAGAAACAAACCTAACACCAAAACTTTCTATAAAGCTGCTGAATGTTATTACTCCAGAGGTAAATACATTGCTTTACAAATTCAAATATATATTCATTAAAATTCAATGACTGACTTTCAAAAACACCACCCCAAAAAATCAAGTTATTAGTGATATGATTCATAATGTCTTTTTCTTAGTGCTTTATTTGTGTTTGTACATACTAATACATTTTATAAATAAAATGAAAATTGCTCTTAGTTTTGTTCCTTGAAAATCTGTTCATGCCTCAAATCTGAAAATTAAATCTCTGCCAAAGCAAACAGAAGAAAAGTCATCAACGAACCACTGGCAAGAGGCTGTGATACCACTATAAGAAATTATGTGAAAATGCATATGTAATCACTGGATGTATTTCAACTTTAAACACATTTTTAATATTTTTAAAATGAAAGTAAATCCATTTTTAGTCACTTGTGTCAAATCCTTGAAACAGCAGTTGCCAAGATCACCTGTTTCATACATAATACATTTTGTTTTACTGACTTGCTGCCAGTTAATAAGTTTTATTATTGAGGAGTAGAAAAATACACTTCAAAGCATTTAAAACAATTCAGGTATTTGTAAGTATAGCAATACTGCTCATAGCTGAATGCTATATTGACTATTACCTTACACTAAACACAATTCTGCCTAGAGTTGTCATACGTAATAATATTTCTTCTACAGTAACAGAAGTCAACTACCTTCTTCCATCCCCCTCTCCAGTTCAAAACGAAGAGATGATGACACTACACTAAAACTTCTCATCTAACTAAAAGTTCCACTTGTGAGAACAGCTACCAGAACTTAGAGGTGGAAAAAAAAAACCCCACCAAACTATATATATTACCTTTTTTTCCCTTTTAAAAGTTTTGAGTTAAAAAAAAACCCAAACAAACCCCAAAACACAAAGCATACACAAAACAACTTCTATTTATATTTTGTAATTCTTGTTAAATCCAGAATATGTGGAATTTTACAAAATTCATGAAAGGAAAAAGTGTTCTTCTGGTGTTACCAGAACCTCACTCTTTCTATACATTTATTTGCACCTATTTGTCTCTGCCTCAGCATAACATACGCAGAGAAGGCTGAGTGTCCTGTGAAAATACTCTCACAGATTGTTGTAATGAATTCTTACAGTCCTCCAAGCCTGGAAGGAAGAATAGCTGTACTTTCACCATAATACCTGCTCAGCAAATTACCAGTGTGCCTACATAAAACACGACCAGGAGATTCCAGCAACAAAGCACATATAAAACATATTTCAATATTTGTTTATTCTGACCTCCCATCAGGCTGTCTAGAAATTAACACTGTTGAATTGCTGATGCTCTAAGGCTAGTGAAGGCTCATGCTAAAACATGCAAAATTCATGCACTTATGTGGTCCTTCACTAATGTATTTCATTACTAATCATTATAATTAAAAACCAGCTAGGCATCGAATAACTTCCTTTCTTCTTCCTTGGTAAAACAGGACAAAAATAGCTATGGCAATTCTATATTCATCCTCATAAAAACAGAAGAAAAGTTTCCTATTCACTTTACTTCCTTCAAACAAAAGTTTATACACTATAGCAAAAAAGTAAATTTTAATTGTAGTATAGTCACCACAGAAGACTTTAGATAAGAAACTGTATGGTTTTCATCAAGTGGCGGTGTAAGTACTGATTTTCGTATTGGCTTTTTTTGTTCTTCTTAAAGATAGCTTCAATGTAAATGAGATTCAAACTAGAATGTACAGGTCAAGAGTTTAAAATATAAAATACTGCATAAAAGGCATTTTCTACACCTTAGCATATATCTCACCAATTAACAGCCTAATCACCATGTTTGTCCAAAGTTGTAAAGTGTAGCATATGGATACAATACATATTTATAAACTCTGAAGTCTCTAAAAGTACCACAAACACAGAAATAATTGCACATATTGGAAGGAATTTTCTCATTATTTATGTAAGGAACCAAAGAGTAGGGCAGTAATCACATTTTTTTAACTACCTGACCCTACCTAAACACACCGTATGAATAAAACATCCCTCTCCTAAGAGAACACGGTTTTAGAGCAAGGTTTTTCAAAGGCCAGCACAGAAACAGCTGAAGATAAGTTTTATGAGAATAGGAAACAAAATTAGAGCATTTTTACAGAGGAAAGAAAAAAAACCCAAAACATCCAAACCGAAAACACCCAAACAAGCCAAAACTAAAAAAACAAACAAGAAAAATAAGCTGATAGGCAAACATCTCTCGACTCTGTGCAGAGAGGATCCTACCCCCCAGGCTCGCCCAGACCCCACAAATTGCAGGGCTTACTGCTCCCTCCACAGAACCTGAGGCAGCTCCTAGGAAAACCCTTCCTATTTCATTTCTTGAGCACAAAGACAAAAGCCACCACCTCAAGGTTTGAGATGGAAACCAGGGATGGCTAAATAAACACCACAGTTTAGTAAATCTCACCTCACACCTTCATGGCTTGTTTCCCCACACGGGACGGCACCGTAATGCCGGCAGCCGCGACCTCGCACGCCGCGGATCGCCACCGCACGTGACCCTCCCACGCTCTAGAAGCTTCATAGACCGCTTCCTCGTCAGCTGCCTTCCTGCTCCCTCCTCTCGCCGCGCAGACTTCGCCGCCTGAGGAAAAGCGCTTGACAAAGTGCCCCATCAGTGGCTATTGCCTAACAAACCTAAAGAAATGGTCAACAGTCAACCTCTTCGGTAGAAACTGCGGCACAGGTGTGTGCATAGTCCTTTCTGTTGCATGTCTAAAAGAAGACAAGGTAAAGAAAGGCTGTAATTGTTTTGTAAACTTTTACATGGGTAAGCACTTAGAAATTCTCGGTAGGTTCTGCCCTGAATTACCACAGGCTAGCTGGCATAAATGCTGGTGTTTCAAAGGTTCAGGTAGGGAGGTTATTCCGTGCTCCTGTTCCCAAAGCCACTTTGGTGATACCCTGCAGGTACAGACTTTCAGTGGCGTGAGGTAAAAAAAAAAAAAAGAAATCTCTGGTTTTAGAGTCTATAAAGTGCTCTGGGGACCGCTCCAAGTAAAAGGCGCTGTATGCTTAAAAGGTGTTAGCAATAGTATGTGTAGCATAGTGAGGCTTTAGAAAAATTTTCTCTGAGGAAGGAGTGAACCACTTTTTCCAATACTAACTATAGGAAATAAATGTATATAAAAGAAAATAAAAAACAACTTGATAAAGGATTTCTTGTGATTTATTAAGTGGGAGACCAAAAGCATCTGAGTTTGATCCCAGCTGGCTATAGTTAAAAGGATTAAGATCAAGCCTGACTAATTCAGATCTTACATTATTAAGGACATGAATTTATCTGTTACAATATCATCATAGAGATAGAGTAAATATATATTTAAAATTTAATCAAATTCATTAATTCATTTGAATAGTTCCTTGTGACATAACGCTCTTGTTCTTCCAATCCTCTGAAGGAGCTCTCTCCCCACTGTCTTTGTAGAATCACTGACTGGCTTGGGTTGGAAGGAACCTCAAAGCCCATCTACTTCCAACCCCCTGCAACAGGCAGGGACACTCTCCACTAGGTCAGCTTGCCAAACCTTGAAATGACTTTTGCTTCACTATGCCAATACTGCAAGCAATTAAACAGAGTGATAATAATTATTTTATGATGTGTTTTCTGAAATTTTTTCTTCAGGTTATATGATGTAACTTTCAAACAAAGTATCTATAGCAAATTATGCATGCATCGCAACAAAGTTTAAGTCAATCTTTTAAATACTAATGGAGTAGGACTGGACTTTTAATAACTCTGTATTAGTATATGCATAACTAATAAAGACAGACCATCTTTTGAAAGGTGAAACAATGTAAATTTTGAAGAAATGTCTCTTACTACTAGAAAATATCATGTCTTACTTATATATCTGAAAAATCATTTAATTTTATACTTCATGCAAACAAAAGTGTATTTTTCTTTGTTTTAAAAAAAACAAACCAAAATGACACTGGAATTTCAAAACTGTTCTGGTAAAATATTTTCTGGTGCATAGCAGCTCTCATTCTGACAGATCCCCAAACTGCTGTTGAGATTGCAAACACATGGATTGCTTCTCAAAGCACTGAAATTCTGTGCCAGGAGCACTACAGTAAAGTGATTCTGGAAAGGGGATTGAAAACTAAATTATCCAGTGGAAATGATGGAGTATAGCTGTTTAGACTTGGAAGAAAGCAGCTACAAAAATTCAGTTGGACTACTTTTACAAAAAAATACTCTGCATTTGGATGAAACAGAATTATAAGGATACTTTTAAATGTGTTAGAGCAGCTTGATGTGCAGAGCCTGATTCTGTACTTTAAATTCTGGTTTACCTGTATATTAAAGATGGATGAAAAGTGGAGGATCTGGCCAATAATTTTCTGTTAAATTCATTCACAGCCCCCTGTAGTGTCTTCTGTAGGGTTTACAAAATTTTCCAGAACTACAGCTTTGGAAATGGAGTGTCTTACTTTAAGCATAAGGTGAGAGAGCCTTCTTATCTCAATGACTGAACTTTATTAAATATTTGTAGAGACAGTTTTGTATCAGCATCAAATACTGATTTTAGATTTTATTACAAATGTTAGTCTAGATGAAAACAAGCTATGCCCTTGACTGAAGCCTACCATGGTAAAGCAAATTTTTAAAGTTTTGCCTAGATCCATAAACATTATAAAAATACTCTAGCTCCTTCATAGACTTGTACTCAAATAATGGAAAATATGGTTGCATTTCTTCACTACCTCCTTGCTGAAACCTGCCAACTACAGTGAAATGAAAGGGGCTTTGTAATGAGGACAAAATATTTCTGCATATCTGTTGGCTCAATGTGGCTAGCTTACTGTCACTGATGTCCAGATGCAAGTGATGTGGCATAGACTCAGGCATGTAATGTGGAACAGAAAAGTTGGGGATATTATTTCCTGTCCATTCTACTACTTCTCACATAGTGCAAGATGATGAATACCTTCAAAAGGTTTTTAGTGAGGAGGTCATAACTACTTACATGATGAGAACAATGTCAGTATGAGTCCTGTAGATCGTTGATGTTTATGAAAAAGCTTTTAAAAATCATGTGAGGTGCATTTTCTGACACAATATTATTGGCCAATGATGCATTTTATCATTCCTGGTACACTACAGAGAACATTTTTTAAGAAAATAGAAAATCAGTTCTTGAAAATAGGAATTAAATGTGGAAAAACCTTAGAGGGATAATGTGAACAATGATTAGATCAAAGCTTCAAATACATGCATATTATTCTCCCTCTGTTTTGAGTAAAAGTCATCTCCATAGTCCAGAAATCCAAGTAAAAAAAACTAATTCTGACTATAAATGGAGTGACTTCACCACTTGATAACAGCTTTTTACTTAAATGTAAGAAAGAGAAAAAAGAGCACAGAAAAAAGAGCACACACAAAAAAGCACAAAACACACACCAGCCTATTAGCTGAAGTAATCACAATACAGAGAATCTTTGAACAATGTGTGATTGTATTAAACCCTGTATCAGTGGTAAAGGCTTATCATTCTTCGCATTTTGATGAATTTCCATTTTGGTCAACTATAAATGACCAAAGGCTTTTTGGCTATTTCTAGAAATTAGATGTTTGTATTAGGGCTGTAATGGAAACGTCATGAAAACATGTCAGATAAACTGTTCCTTTACATGAGCTAATTATGCCCCTAAATCTAAGACCTACCAAGAAAATGCTTGCTTTTCTTTATATGCAGAAGTTATTTTGAATAACTTAGGCATGTTCAATGCATGTGACACAAGGACATGATTATATACTACTTCACAAGATGCACATACAGAGATAAGATTAGCTGCTCCATCAATTACGGGTATAAGAAGTACAAATATTGATCTGTGATTAAATGAATAGAGAAAATAATAACATTTCAAATCTTTTAACCTTTGACAATGTAGTTGTCAGTCAGAACTCCTAATGATTTCCAGTAAAATAGATGCTCAGAACTTAGAATTCAAACCTTGAGTGTTTAGTAAAGAAAACCTGCTGTTCTGTTATGAAAATTTATCAGAACTCCAGTGTTGTGTATATGCAAAATGTATTAGTGTGCTAATTAAAAAAAAAAATTCAAAACTTCTGTCCTGGTATAGGAATTGGCAGTATTAAAGTATTGTGATACTGAAAAGTAATCACAATTTCTTTACAACATAATCATTAGGAATGAAATATGGAAAGGTTTAGTGGGATTAGTCAAATATTTTGCTCCAAGTTAATGATGTTAGTCCCATGTATAATTCAAAGTATTATAAGATATTTTGAGTTTTTTCAAACATTCCAGTATGCAAAGAGTGTGATATGGTGTCTGAAGTTTGCAGGTGTATTTGCCTAACAAAATTCTACTATATTTTATGTGATGCAGTATATTTCATCTATTTTGTGATATCCAGAGGTGATGAATTCCTAGAGGCAGTCTCATGTCTTACAGTGATGTTTCCCTATGTGTCAGTAGAAGTGTATGTATTATCAGTACTTCATTTACTACTGCAACTACCAGCATTAGTGATGGGATTTTTTTGTTGTTGTTTTTACTGTGTACCACATACCACAGATTTATTTTTGTTACAGAGTTTGAGGAGGCATATTATTCCTCAGTGCACAGTGTGGATAGATGCTGCATTGTTTTAAATGGAGAATCATTCTCTGTAACCTGAGGGATACTGCCAAGTCTGATTTCTTTAAAATCAATTCAAGAGATTCATGCTCAGACTTGGTTGGAATACGGAAGCGTACAGTTTTTGATCGAAGAAAAAGAATACAAGAACTTGTAGTTCCTCTTCTATTGGGATGCAATGTTTTCTTGTAGGAAAAAGTAAATAATTAGAGGTTTTCCTGGAACACAGTATATTCTGCCATATATGTGCTGGTGTATTCTACTCTTCCTCAGATTAAAGCACACAAATATCAGGTTGACATATTTTTTTCTGTCATAGAAAAGAAAGATCATTCATCTGAATCCATTGTTTAAACTACTGTGATTCCAGTAGAAAACAAAACAAGTAATTACACTAGTCGCACAATGCTCTTTCTTATACAATTAGAAATCAGTGCAGTGGGGCTTTCTGTTATTTGTTCATTTATTTGTTTTATAACAGAGATGTTGGGGGAATTCAGTTGAAAACTATCTGCGAGATGAATTTCCAAGCTGATGACCAATGCATTATTGTCTGGAATGCAGATTATGTTCCATTCCTTGGTTCAGATGCATGCTTCTCACATGGTCTCTGCAGAACAGTAAAAGCTTTGCACTGTCCGTGACTGCTAATATTTAAGAATGATTTAAC
>VZTU01029032.1:17427-31639 GCA_013400835.1 Zapornia atra
CCCCCGCGGCGTCAGGCGAGAGGCGCCGCGCCGGGCCCGGCCGCTCACGTGACGGCGCTGTTTACGGGGGGGGAGCGCTGCGCAAGCGCCGGGCCGGATGGGCTGAGGGGGCGGCCGGGAACGCGTTCCCCTGGGCCGCTGGGCGCCGGTGTACGGGGTGGCTCTCGGGTCCCGCAGAGACCTGCCGCTCGGTGACATAACTGCGCTTACTGCCGCCTGCTGCGCCAGGCCCTGCGGAGGCCCTGTCACCGGAGTCGGCCTCCATAGCTCACCCGGGAAAGTCCCGGACGCCCTCACAGGCTTGGGGACCGAAACAGTGAGAAGGGCCCGGGTGGCAGCCCCGCGGCCACAGCTGCGTGGGCCGAGCCGTGTGCCTGCCGAGCCACGTGCCTGCTGAGCCATGTGCCTGCCAGGCCTCGGCCCGCGGGGCGGCGGAGAGTGGCCCAAGGGCCTGCCGGTTTTCCTTTAAGCCCACGGTGCAGGGGCCAGCGGGGCGCCGGCCGCTGCCCTGGCTGAGGGTGGCCCGCACGGCACTACTCCGATGAGGACCCCGGAATTACACAGACACTCATCTGCCGGTGGCAGCTGCCGCCCTGGATGCGCAGCCCGTGTTACGCAACCTGCCGCTCGTCCCTGCGCGGCGTGCGCCGGCGGCCTTGGGCAGATTTCAACGCTCAGTTTGCCAGGTTCATCAGTTACTACCAGTCACGCAGGAACGATCTCCAGAGCCTGTCAGCTCCAGAGAAACACGGCTTGTGCTGCCTCTCGGCACCAGCGTTTCTTCTTGGCTTTCTCTTTTCCTGGTAATGATTTATCCGTGTGCACTCTAGGTACCTGTGGCACACGTTTCACACAAAGCCCCACGGAAGGAGCTGCGGTCTGAGTTTGTCGGGTGGCCAAAACCTGAAGTAATTACGTAAGAATGCTATCTTTCTAGTTTGCATTCTGGCATCATTGAGAGGCAGCACTTAAAGGCTAGTATAAAGTGCAGTACCTGTAGATTTATTTCGTATATCAAGCTTATCAGTGAATACACCTCCAAAAGCATAGCTGATTTTGAACGTCATTTCTAAAAATTAAATTTAGAATTACCTTTTGAACGGTATATTAACACTGTCTTTATGTATTCCTTATATTCTGTAATGAAATGCAAACATTTTATGATGTCAGGACAAAAAGAGTAACAAAAAGTTAACATCGTTTGATTTTCCTTTTAGGTTTTTTTTTTTCCAGTTTTGTTCTGAGTCCTTTGAGCTGCACATTCTTTAGGACCTTCTGTGGTGCCATAAAGGCTGAAGTACATTAAATATTTCTCTTGCTACCATCATAGAAATGAGTCTTTAAATTGAAGATGTGGTAGAACGACACAGGTTAGTTGAAATGAGAGTAACACCTTTGAAGCAGAGCTATTTTAAGCCACTCAATTTTTTTTCTTCCCCTTCTAAAAACACCTTTATGCAAATTGCCACAAGTGGGTTGGGTTTTTTTCTTATTTTTCTTCCTATGCTTCCCCAGTTTCAGAAATTCTCTTTTCAAAGGCAAGAGTTTTTTAGAAAATACTGCCTTCCTACAGAATTCTGTGGCACAGAATTGAGCTGTTGGGCTAATTTCTTCTAAGGTGAAGTCTTTCGGCAAGGTGCTAAACTTCTGATACATTGCAAGATTATACTAAGAAATTATAAATTACTGTCAGAAGTGAACTTCAGTTCAACGCATTTGCATCCCACTGCATGGCACGATTTTTTCCAGCATTCAAGCCTTTTGATCTCATTGCTTTTGACACAAGCACCAGACAAAGGACTGCTAGTAATCTGATCATTGTTCATTGCCCTATTCAGTTCTTTCTTTACGCTTTCAAAAGCCACATAACTCCAGTGACCCATCACAGTTTAAGGGTTTGTGTGCTTCTCTTTTGCCATGTCCTTGTGCTGTTCCATCCCTTTATATTCACAATTGCCTGTTGCACATGCAGTGAACTTGCCCACTTGTAGCACCTGTGTTGTGGTTTAATTTAACATTAAAAAAACCCAAAGAACACTACAATGGATAATTTAATAGGTATTACAGAGATCTTTGCATACAATGACAGATCAGCTACACACTATTACAACTACACCATCTGCTCTCTTCCCTCACAGTGTTTTTATCATGTCATCCTTTTGCCCATGAGCTACATGGTAATAGTCCAGATCTTGGAAGTTGTTTCTATTGGAAAACAACCTATTTGTTTTCAGGAAACAGCCTACTAGTGCCCCGAACACAAGAGAAAGCAGCAGCAGCAGAAGGCAGTTTCTTTGTTTACGAGTTCCAAGTTTCTTTTCAGCTAGAACTCTTTCCAAGAGGTCCTGAATGGTTTTCCTTAGAGCTCTCCCCTGCCTTTCCATGTTTAAAGCAGTATGTTTAAAAATATGTTATATACAGTCAGATACTGCACTGGTCTTAATCAGGGCTCACTTTTGTGTGTTAATTATGAGTTCTCCAGTTGTCAAAATGTAGAAAGGAGTTAGATTGCTCTGTACCCTTAACTAGATAAAGCAGTTAATTTGGTATGGTAGCAGACTAACAGGTTTCCTTCCATGCTGCAGGGTAGTATTTGCCACTGTCAAAAGCTGAGATATGTTGTAGCAGTAGGCCAATATTCAAGCAATATCCAAGCAAAGTCTCACAGGAACAGCCTTTTTTTTTTTTTCTTTTTTTTTTGTCTGTATATATCTTCTTTTAATTTTATCAAGATAGTTGATTTAGTTGATTTAAATTACTTTAAAACCCATGTGTTGCATTTATTTGGTATGTTATGTAACTTCTCAGAAGTTGTCACACAACGTCGAATTGGCCCTGAAGGTGATACATTGCAGCAGCAGTTACATTTATCTGCCAAATTTACAACACCAAACAGCTTATTTTTTTCCTGCTGTTTTCTGAAAAGTCATGAATACTGTATTTGCACCTCTTAATAATTAGAGAACTGCCTGTCATACTGGAATTTACCAATATTTTTCCCAAGGTGAGCAGCAGGCTTGCTGTTCCCAATATCCAGGATTTGCCAATAGAAGAAGTCCAGGAAGCTCCATAGTTAGCTAATTTGAAGCCTCTTGGATGTAAATGGTTTTGAACTATCATCCTCAGCAAAATTTAAAACTGTTAGTTCTTCAGATTTTTTCTATTTCTTCTTGTAATAAGAATTCTTGGACTCTTTCAAATGCAGGACAGTAACAGCCAGTAATATTTTCTAGTCCCATAGCAAAAATGCACATCTTTTTTTTAAGAATTTCTGATTAGGACAGTATTTTTCCTTTCATTGCCCACCTTTGCTTGCTTTAATTAGTACAGGAACCGTAACACATTCCACTTCACGCACTTTCTACCAGGTTGAAGCTAAGATCTTTCTCTTTCCCCAGATAAAAACTCGTTGCACCTGCCAGTGGTTGGGTCAAACAGCAGTTGCATGTCATGCTCTAGAAAGCAGCAGAAAGCTATTCAGTTCCACAGGTGAAACAGACTGTGGCTTTTAAAATGAACAATACAGCTTGGTGAACAAAGGCCAGGTTCTGAAGACAAAGGGTGCTTAGCCATTGATTACATGGCTAAGGGTAGATTTTAGGAGAGAGATGAAACATACAGAAGCTACAGGCTGTTTATTAAGAATTATCCAATGGGATACCCAGATTCAAGACTGAAAACAGATATTTTTATCACAGAAGATGAGATGGAGTTTGCAATTATGTGCCAAGATTTGAGTAAACCAGGAAAAAAAGATCCCTAAATGAAGTTGTGGAGCACTAGAGGAAAACAAACTAGATAGTTAGCACAAAGCAGGCCTTTGAGACTTAATGCCTGAACAAGTCTGGGCAGTTGCCAATAGGACTGCTACTCAAGTTACTAATCCTCTGAACACCTGAGATTTCACTCCAGTGCTGTTCACCTTAATTTTTATGCTCTCTGGAGACAGTCACATGGTAGTAAATAATAATTAATTTTCTTTTTAATAAATGCTCATTTGTTCATTTTCCCAGGGAGATCTGTGTGTTTGTAAGGAGATATCTGAAAGCATCAATTATTTTAAGAAAAATTTATTTGTATAAGTAATTATATATATTCCTATCGTTTTATTCATATACATTGTAGCATGTGCATGATGTATCTCCTGTTAAAAATCTGTACAAGTTTCCTGCAAGGCTGCTTTCTGACTTGCAAAACTTCGTTTTGGCTTTTCCAGTAAGGTTGAGCATTGTATTTCTTTTGCACACATGTTCTCAGTTCTTCTCTACACTCTGTTCCTGGTCAATAACCAGTTGTCCTAAGTGTTCTTCCTGCCAACAAGTACAATGTTGCATCAAGCAGCAAGGGCTGGGGCACGGTGCCAGTAGAGCCTGTCAGTATGCCTTTCTGCTGGGATTGCTGAGTTGTGGAACTGTCTTTTGAAATACCAGAACCAAGATGCTGCAAGATGGCCACTGTACAGAAATAAGCAAACTGGTTCTTTATCACATGATTCTAGATAAATAATAATATAAATAAAGAACAAGGAAAAATGCAATAAAATGAAATTAGTTTATGAATAAAGTTTGTACGATACATGACTCTGGAAAGGTAAAATCAAATTAAAGGTGTTAAAAGAGCCACACTTTGAATTTGATATTGCTAAAAGTCTTCCTGCCCGTTGGAGAAGAAATCTGACTAAGCACATATGCTTTAGTTTGAATGCATCTGTCCTGGGCAAAAATAACAAGGACTGCCCATGCCATTCTGATCTTCCTCAGTCAGCAAAATTCTTGATCATATTCTAGCTTTTATGAAAATGCAATTAAATATTTATATCAATATAAGTACATTACTTGGTTTGTGTATGGTAATATTTATTATATATACACATATACAAATGTGCCATTTCCAAATCAACCGTTGAGAAATTCCACTTACCCTCTCTCCAGCGTTCCAATTTTCTACCTTTAATCTGTTCTACTGAATCTCCTTCTCTAGTTTAAATAATAATTTCTAGTGTGGCACAAAATAACACCTGGAAAATCCATTCTGCATTTTATTCTACCTGGTTTTTTCCCCCTCAGAATTTGCAATGACTGTCACAGGCCCAAAGCTCCTCTACTCATTTTTTCCCCGTTCTTATGTACAGATACTGAGCTTGCTAACCTCCAGCTGTACAGTACTGTGTTTGCAGTCTGAAGGGGTGGAAGCCTCCATAACTATGCATCACAAACGTTGTGTTATGTACACTGCTCTTAGGGATGCTGGCTGTGCAGTAAATCTGTTGGTGTCCCGCTGAGAAGAGCAGGTCTCTGTTCCCAGTGCTCCTCAGGGAGAGAGGTTGGCTGCAGTGGGAGACAATTGCAGTTGCAGGGTTCAATCCCAGCCTTAGCTACAATACACAGAAAAAAATGCCCCTGGGTCTCTGCCTCTGACTTTGGCAGAAATTTAGAATAGGATAGAACAGAAAGAATCTAATCAAATCTAATTGAATTGAATAGAATAATTTCACTTGGAAGGAACCTGTAATGATCACCCAGTCCAACTGCCTGACTACTTCAGGGCTGACCAAATGTTAAAGTATGTTGTTGAGGGCACTGTCCAAATGCCCCTTAGATACTGACAGGCTTGGGGCATCAACCACCTCTCTAGGAAGCCTGTTCCAGGGTTTGACCACCCTCTCAGTAAACAAACACTTCCTCATGTCCAGTCTAAACCTCCTCTGGTGCAATTTCGAACCATTCCCATGAGTCTTCTCACTGAATGCCAGGGAGATCAATACCTTTTGCCTCTGAGTTTGAAATGCTAACAGTTCTTTCCAACTTTGGACATTGACATTTTCCAGTCTCTCCAACTAGAAAACATTAAGTTCTTTGGAATTGCTCCCATGTGATTCTCATTCTACATCTCTGTTTCCATAAAATTTGTAGCCTTTTTCTTATTCAACACTGAGACACAGTGTTGAATAAGATGGAGTCTTAGGAGCAATTCAGCTAACTGGACCAGTTGGGATGCATGCAAGGGTATTTTTGGAGCTGAAGTTATTGTGAAGCTGCTGTTCTCTTTGAAATGTCATAGTGATTCGGGATGTTTCTGATGACTGGAAGAAGGAAAACCTCATGCACACCTTCAAGTAAAGCAAGAAAGAGGATCCAGAGAAGTACAGACCCATCAGCCTCACTTCCCATCCCTGAAAGGTTATGGAGCAAATCCTCCCAGGAGTCATTTCTAAGTATGTGAAAAAGAAGGGATTGTGTACAAGCCAACTTAGATATACCAAGGTTAAGCTATATCTGACCAATCTGATAGTATATGATGAGATGACTGCTTCAGTGGATGAAAGGAGAGCAACAGGTGTCACTTATGTTGTTTAGTCCTGCACCTGTGGTGTCATAGCCCATGCATGGGTACAGGCTGTGGGTCAATTGGTAAGAAGGCAGCTTTGTGAAAAGGACATGGCAGAAAAATTGAATAGAAAGATCGCATCAGAAAAAGAGCAGGCAGCAGGTCAAGGAAAGTGATTATAGACCACACCTGGAGTACTGTGTCCAGTTTTAATCTCCCCAGTACAAGAAAAATATTGACAAACTGCAGCGAACCCCAGTTTATCGTTGCTGAAATGATTAGAGGCTTGGAGAATGTCGCATGTGAGAGATCTCTCTTCACCCTTAAGATGAGGCTGAGGAGGGAATTTTACTGCTGTCTCACCTACCTAACAGGAAGATGTAGAGAGGGAGAGAGAGTGTCTCTTGGAGGTGAAAAAATAGGAGAAATAGGCAAATTCTTATTAGGTACTAAAGGAAGAGTAATCCCTGGGAGGGCAGTCAAATCCTCGAGCAGGGCTCTGGAAGGGGCTAAGTTATCTCCATCCCTGGAGATACTCAAAACTTGACTAGACAGACTCTTGAATAATCTGATCTAATTGTGAAGTTAGCCCTGCTTTGTGCATGAGATTGGACTAGATTACCTCCTAATGTCTTATCCAATCTAAATTACTCTGTCTTGCTAAAAGGGATAATTAGGATGTTTCCTTCAAAAATATTCTACTGCTTTAACCCAAGAGTATATGTTATTTCTCTCTAATTCCCTTCCCATATTTCATAAAATCATGGCATCTTTAAGATTGGAAAAGACCTCTAAGATCATCAACTCCAACTGTCAACCCAACAACACATCTATTAAACCATGTCCCAAAGTGCCATGTCTATGTGTTTATTTGAATACCTCCAGATACTCAATACCTGGAGGACTCCACCACCAACTACCTGCCTAGAAAAAAACCCTTGCCCATTAGACAAATTAATCTTGAACAAGATAAAGTAATAGTGCAGTGATACTCCATGTGGGGAGACCCCAGGGAGCACCCAAGAGCATCAAGGCTACACAGCTCCTGCCCAGGTACCCATCCTCCATAGCATCCTACAGAGGAACTCTCTGATAGAAGGAAGGCAGAAGTGAGAATTCTGCCATACCAGAAGATGGAAATCAGGCTACCCCATCCCAGGGGTGGACAGATGCACTGCTGTAGAAAACCTTGTGTATTGGCCTTCAAGAGATGACTGCACTTGCAGTAGAACAGAACCCCTCCCGGTTTTGAAGATGTGCAGTGCCCCCACTGCCTCTATGTACTTTTATTAGGAAGAATTGAAAGTTGTTGCAGAGTTGAAGTGGTAAAGGTAATTTCAGGGTTTGCATGTCCTACTTTGTGATGCACATTTACTGGAGAATTAAAGAAGGGAAGCTAAGAAGTGTGCAGCCTCCTAATAGTACCAGCCAATGAAACATGTGGCAATGCTGAAGAAGCACTATCCTGTGGTCCTATGGATTTGGAAGAATTTGTCTTAAATTATTTATCCTCCAAAGTCTAAATGTATTTCAGGTTCCAGCTTCTTCAGAACAAGCATCTGTAAAACTCACTAATGAAGTATAGTCATGTGCAAATTTAAATGAAGCATAAGGATCTGGTATTGCTCTTGCTCCCCCCAATAAAGTGGAACTAAATCTCCCATCGCTAGGAAATACCCTTTCCATATACTTTAGGTTTTGTTAGACTGACAGGTTACACGCAGTGTCGAGACTGAATGTCTTCTACTCTTTTTGTGTATTTTTATCTTGAGCATTCCCATGTATCCAACTGCTGGCATCCAGTTTTCTTCAGCTACGCTTAGAAAGAGTTCTCATTTGAATCAGAAATTGAAGCAGGCAACTTGATCTTCTGGCACTGTCCTTATCGTTTCTTGTCAGACCACTGTTTAACCACTATTACCTCACAAAGACATTTTCCACCGATAAGTAACTTGTGTTGTTATTGAGATAATTAATCATCAATGCATCAAGGACAGAACACATTAGAACAGTATCTATCGAAAGTAACAGCATCCATGCAGGTCATCAAGAGGAAAATGCCTAATAAGGCTTGCTGTCCTTACCTGTAGCAAAAATTCTTATAAATAAAAAAACAGATCAGGTCATAATTGTATTTATTACACATTAAGAACAGGGTATATTGAGAAATGTGCCTAATGCTTTACCTGATACTTTGAACTTCAGACAAGGTGAGATTTAACCTACCTGTAGATGCCAACATCACAGACTGAATTTGCTGTTCCATACTCCCTTTAAAGACTATGCTCTCCCCTTTAGAGAGCTCTTCATCTGACCTATTGTAAGTATCTCTCATAGTATGCGATTAGTTGCCTGAGAAATACAAAATCCCTTTCACTGAGCATAGGGGAAGCCTCTACTCACATGTAAAAGTCTGTATTTGTTTAGATGAGTCCCTCCCAGGTATTGAAAAAACCCCACCACGTTTCAGCTTTCAATTCAACTTGTAAAGTATAACTATTCTTTTTTATACAGTGGCAATAACCTCAGTAGGGATTACACAATTATGTACAAAGTTGTTCCAAATCAATTACTATGACCTCAGATTTTATAGCTTCCCCCATACTTCACAGAAAGTACTTGCTTAATGATACACCAAAACCCCAACAAATGTCTGATGCAATCTTGAGCACCTTCTCTCAGTAACTATTTAAATCACGTCGCAATTTTTTAAGAAAATGAAAACTTGTTAATGCTGCACTGTCAAGCACGCAGAAGCTTAAAAAAGATACAGGTAAAGTTCTCTCTGAAACCTTACTCTGAGCCTCTCTCACACAAAGAGCTAGTGACACAAGATTTTTTTTTCCCCCCATCCGACTTCTAAGGACGAACAACACTCACGTGAAGGAGCAGTGCTTTACTGCTGTTCTTGTGGCCAAAGATCATCCTAAATCTAACCTAGAATTTTTACTCAAAGACAGAATTACGCATTTTCTCAGTGATGTACAATGATAGGACATGGGGCAGTGGGCACAAGCTGGAACATAGAAGGTTCCATGCGAACAGAAGGAAAAACTTTTTCACTGTGAGGGTGACAGAGCACTGGAACAGGCTGCCCAGAGAGGTTGTGGGGTCTCCTTCTCTGGAGACATTCAAAACCTTCCTGGACATGTTCCTGTGTGACCTCATCTATATGATCCTGCTCTGGCTGGGGGCTTAGACTAGATGATTTACAGAGGTCCCTTCCAACCACTAATGTTCTGTGTGTTTTCTTACTGTTTCTCCTGCCTGGTTACTTCAGAAATTACTGCTTATCTCTAGACCTCTCCTCATGTGAGGACTGGAACAAATGGAGAACTAAAGACCAGGGAGATCACCAATCAGAACTACTAACTAGCTTTGAGTACTGTCTGAAATGCTTCAGAACTTTCAGAAATATGTGGCAATACATAATTTCATATTTAAGTACTGAATTTACAGTTTTAACTGACTCTCAGAAGTGCTGAGCAACAAGATTAAAGAAAATCACATTTAACTTTATACCTGATTTTAAATATCCAGTAACAGATTATCACTTGACTATCTTACTTGGAGTATTGTATCCAGTTCTAGGCTCCCTGATATAAAAAAAAGACACAGAGCTCTTGAAGAGAGTCCAGTGAAGGGTTACAAAGATGATTAAGGGTTGAGCATCTCCCCTACAAGGAAAGGCTGAACAAACTGAAGCTGTCCAGCCTTGAGAAAAGAAGACTGAGAGGGGATCTGATTAATGTTTATAAATATGTGAAGTGTGGGACAGGGGAAAATGGCCAGCCCCTTTTCAGTTGTCTGTGGGGACAGGACAAGGGGCAATGGCTGCAAGTTGGAGCACAGGAAGTTTCGCACCAACATGTGGAAGAACTTTTCCACAGTGAGGGTGACAGAGCACTGGAATAGGCTGCCCAGGGGGGTTGTGGAGTCTCCATCTCTGGCGATATTCAAGACCTGTCTGGACACCTACCTTTACGATATGTCCTACGGAACCTGCTTGGTCAGGGGAGTTGGACTTGATCTCTGTGAATCTTTCCTCAGCATTATTTAGGGCCTACATGACAGAACAATACGGACAGTCCATCAATTTTCTGCTGCAATAACTGCAAGATCTTGCTCTCCTCCTTCCCCTATGTCCCATAAATATTTAATTTCTGCTATGTGCCAAGGAATCCTATAAATACTACCACCGTTTCCAAGATGTACCCACCCAAGCCATTAGGTCCACAGCACAAACCACAGTCTAGTGGACAAGAATGTGCTACCATGTAATTAAGTACCACCACAACGTAACTCTCAAAAGCACTGAAGTTACATAACCATTCTAAGCACCTAAATTTAGATGTAACAATAGAGCCCATCTTCCATGCCAGGCTTTATTTAGCTTAAAGGTAAGAGTAGTTCCATTAAGCTTTCCTTCCCTTCTATTTGTAAATTCGTAAAAATTGCATATAAAGTTACATAACTTGCTTTATGTACTTTCATCTGTTATCTTCATGTTTCGAGTACAGTCAACATTTAGTCCCTAAAATCAGACAGAGTTGTCAAGACAAAAAAAGGAAGACACATTTTCTGTTCTTTGGGCATTCATGTGTACATCTGGAAACAGTTCAGAAGTTGACTTGACCTTTGAACAGGCGCACACTCATGCAAAAACTTTCCCTCTTTAGAAATCTCAGTTTACTGAAAACAACTAAAAGTCAAACCCAGTCTCAATTTTGGAGTTCAAAGGACCAAGCTTTCATCACTAAAACTAGAGCTCTTAATCTAAACACAGCCCTCCTTACATGTATAAATCCTGTGGAGACACAGCAAAATCTGATTTATGTACAGAATTCGCACTAAGTTAAAAATAAATTAAGAGCCAGTCCTGTTTAGAGAGCAAATTAATATTTTAAAGTCAATTTGGATAGTAGATTTATATCAGCATGATACAGCCGATTTACAGATTTTTTTTCCTGTTTGTCTTTGCAACCATTCCTAAAATCTAGTCCATCTTGACAACAGAAACATTTACGCCTTTGAATGTCATTCCAAAAGAAAGTTGAACTAGAAGTTTTACTATTTTACATACCAAGTTAAATTATATTCCATTTCAGTCTTAAGGCATACAGAACTTCAAAGTTCTATAGAATGAGGCTAGACGTCTCCTAAAACAACCCTTCCAAAGTCTCAGTGAAACTTACTCTGTACTACATAGCATCCCACATCACCGCTTAGTAAGGCAAGACACGGGCCCAAGCTTATGATCACCAGTAAGACAACTTCAAAAGGCTAAAAGCATCTTCCAGTTCTCATCAGGATTTCAGTCATCACTCTGAAAACTCAAAATTTGCACAGGTCTCAGCTCACATAAGCTTTGGTGTATCTTGTTTGGACATGGCTTCAGCTTCCACAATGAAGCATTGTGCCATACTATTTTGTAATTCAATTCTAATGCTACTGGATTCAAGTGTTCTCCAAGCTTTACAGAGGCATATACATGCAATTACTGCAGAGACAACGTTGCAAGAACACTAAGCTGGTAATCTATTTTAGCCACGGGTATGCTGCATAAAGAAATACCGTACTTCCTACTATTCATTTTTGTCCACATTTATTTATGAGTAAAACAAACAGCAAACATTACAGCAAAGGGGACATTCAGGCCCAGATTTAAAAAAAAATAAAAAAGAAAACAGATGCCTGGATAGATTCTGAATTTAGGCACCTCAAGATATCTGACAAAGTACACAAAAATAAGTGAAAGTCATGAGCGTTTCAGCAAACTTCATTAAGTGCATTTCAGTATTTATTTAGATGTTTAAGCTCTCGCACTAGATTTTACAAGCTGGTGAACACTGGCAAAATTATTTCTCCCACAGAACTATAACCACACATTCCCAAGACAGTATAAATATATGGCTGAACTAACATTAATACACATCACCATTTTATCAATTACATAATAAAACAAATTATCAAGTATCCAAATATTAAGTTACGCAGCTTGAAAGGCATACAAAATATTACAGAGGTCTGCCCAAGTCATAGCAGAAACTCAAGGAGGAAAAATGAAAAGAAAAAAAAAAAAATCACACTTTGAACAAAGCAATAGTTGGTAAACAACTTTCAATAGGTACAGTAAAAGAAACTACAAGATTTTTCAGAAATTTTCTGATTAAGAATTTTTAGCTACAATAACAAAGCATTTCTACGTTTTAAAAAAATATTTACTAAAGGGCATATTCTATACTTCCTGCACAAGACAAAGGCAACATTTTACTAGAAATATTAAATAGCCCCTCCCAACCTTTTCAGGCCCTCTGTTAAGTTGCACATGAAGTGCCAACATTAATTTTAATGTAAGGCTTTTTGTCTGGAGACATTAAAGACTTGTGTGCTTCTGTACAATTTAAAAGATTTTCTACATGAGTAACGAGAGAATAATGATTTGTAAAATGGAGAAGTTCAGATAACAGAAGAGTACAGACACTGGGGTAAAAAGTCGTTATAATTCATAGTATTAAAAAGACAGACTGTGCAAATTCTGATAATTCTAGTGCGATTGTGGGAGACAAAACATACAGTGAGCAGGCAAGACTACCTTAGAGGCCATATTCTTCAACATTGAAATGACTGTAGAAAAAAGATAGTAAGGTCCAGATAAGCTGGTAGTTCTCACATCATCAGAACTATGCTCATTTATAAAGAAAAACACGTAGCTGATATGCTGGGTATTTTGGCACCTAATTTCTCTACAGATTGATTTATTTTAGTACCCCAATTTTTAGTATTTAAAACTAGGTGGGTAAGACTCAATGGCATGACTAAAGGATATTTAGACTGGTAATTAATGAACAAGGAGCCAGCTCGGAAACAGGGTACAGCAAAAACATTTACCTGGTCTCCAAACAGTTGGATGTTTTTCTAAATATAGAAGTTGCATTTCTACTAAGCCTTTAGCCTACTGAATACTCCTAAGGAAGCTTCCTTTACTACTGAAAAATATCAGACTCATGTCTCTGGCATGCAGTCTGCTTAATTCTAATTTCCATCCTTTACTTCCAAAGAAGTACTACAGGCTATTGAGCTTTACTGAATACAACAATTATTTCGGTGACCATTGGAGTCTTTAAAGCGCAGGCGCATCTTGGGGCGATATTTCTCCAAGTACAGAAGTTGCTTGCTGTTAAAAGCTCCACGCCGCTTCCTAGACAGAGGAGACAAATATTTTAAGCAGAACATTAATCTACAGCACAGTGAAATAATATTCAACAAAAATATTTGTAGGTCATCACTTGGGAAAAAACCCACCACCATTAAGTCAAGACTGTTACCAAAATAAGCATATTTAAACAGTTTAGCACCAGGCAAGATGGTAGTAAGCCTCCTTTCAAATACCTCACTGGACCACATGCTCAAAGGAGTATCTAGCATTTTAGACAGCGCTTTAGCCAAAAGATCTTCTATTAATATCTTAAAAAGAAACTTCAAAGGAAAGCTATAGGGAAGAATGAGATGGTCGTCTTAAAGCTGAAGCTGTTCAGCATCTGAAAATAATTAAGAATACTACTACAATATTAGGAAAGTACATAACTAACTCCCCTTAATTAGAAGTTGGACAGAAATTGAGCATTCTTGGTTCTTTTAAGCCAGAATGGGTACAAATGGTGTGTGAATGGGTAAGTATTTTCCTGAGAGTTTGGAGTATGTACCAGGCTGCCTACTCCTCACTTTATATACACCAGCCTGTTAAGATGAGCAAGCTGAATTTAATTCTTTAAAAGGCTTGGCAGTTATGCAGGAAGTATTTTGGTACTGTTTTTATGTGTGCAGCTTCTTTTAAATATAGCTGAAACCTGCAACATTAAGGCATTGCTCTCATCCAACTTCC
>VZTU01029033.1:2579-55542 GCA_013400835.1 Zapornia atra
AGCTTCGGGAGCTCCTCTCCCACCGAGAGGGGCCGGGCCGGGCCGCGTCCCCAGCCAGGGCGGATGTGCAGGCGCGGCACCGCCCGTCCGATGCTCCTATGTGCTCTCCTTTCATGGTCCGTAGGCTGGCGGGCAGCCCCCATGGGGCCGGTTCCGGCCGGCGGAGGAGGCCGGAGCCGCCGCTCCTCCGGTCACCCTACCGGAGCCGGGTTAGGTGAGGCGCGGCCTTTCCTGTCCCCGCTCCGAGAGAGAGCCGTTTGCCACCCTGCTTTTGCGTTCCGAGCCATTTCCCCAGTCAGTGGGTAGAAGGCCGCCAGCAGCAGGGGCTAAACGGGCTCCGGGACGAGAGGGAAGGCAGCGGGCTGAGCCGCCGCGGGCTGTAACGGGGCCTTGGGAGTCAAGAAGGAGCTAAGGGGCTGGGCCGCGGTTCGGCTGAGAGGCAGGGAAACCACAGCTGCGGCAGGGACAACAGCTTTAATGAAGAGAAAAAATTCCTTTCAACAGTTGATTGCGCAACAACCGACCGGTTTTGTTAGGGACAGGAAACAGAACAAAGTCTTCACCACTGCCCTCGTACCACCACCGAAGCACCAGGCTAAAGCTTCCTGGGGCTGCACCTGGAGTCACGGCAGCACCGAATAAACAGGGAAAGTGTTTTTTTAAAAAAGGGGGATTTATAAGCACATAAATCTCACTGTGGGTTGTGGTTTTGTTTTTTTTTTCAATTCCAACTTGCTTCCCCTGTTCTCAGGCCCAATCCCACCTTTCAGAGCAAGGACATAACAAAGAATCAAAGATCCTACAAAGCCTTCTTTTTATGGAGTATCATGGTTTAGGCACTTTAGTCTTCTTGCAGCATAAGATTATGTATCCCACCTTTCCCCAACTACATCAGGTACCTGCTTATCCCAGTATAAAACAGGATATATATATATATATAATATATATATATATATCCTGACAGTCACATACATCCAGATAGCTCAGCCCACTGCTGTGCCAGAGAGCACATCACTGCCTTCATCCTCCAAAGCTCAGCAGCATTTTGAGTGAGGACTAAGGGCATCGCAGAGGTCACTAAGGGCCCTACAAGGGCCTGTTCTGCATGAAAGGAATGACCAGTCCTGGGGTCTGGTCACAGGAACTGCTGGCCTTTTCCAGGCAACATCACAGCACTATTTCCAAATTTCTCCCCTTTGTGCCAAGTAATTTCAGTATGGAAGAAGCCAGAAGGGTATGTATGCAGCAAGGCATGTCCTGGTTCTCTGCACCCAGACTGGATCACTGGAGCTCTAAGTGCTATAAATAACACTGCAATGGCAAGGAATTACACTGAAGATTTTTTCCTCTTACAGTGCAAGGTTTCAACAATGGGTTGTTTATTCCCAGCCAACTCATGTTGAAGGACAGTATCTAAATAAATTATCACAGGTCCTCTTCTCTTATTTTCTCAAATACAGAGTCGTCTTCATTTGGTCTCACCAAAAATCTTTTCCTTGATATAAAACCCAGATGAACTGCCTGCAGTGAAAGAAATAAAGAGTTAAAAGAGAATATGCATTTCAGTAATTATATACAAACATTAGCTAGGTAATATAACAGTGTTTGGTCCTTATGGAGGTATTTAGAGAGAATAAAATTATTTTTCTTCTGCTGGAACAGGACATTTTTCTGCTCTTAAGGCATATTGCAACATACTAGATGTGGTACAGATTGAAGGGCTAACATCAATGTTATTTGGCACATAGTGACCACAAGGACATATGTACAGGTACCTCACCCACCTGCTATTGACTCCTGTTAATCACACATTCTTAACTTTAACTGTAACCCCTGCATAAGCAATACCTTTCAACTCCACTTCTTCTGGAGGTACCATGTACAGTCTGGAACTTCCTACTGCATCACCCAGCAGGGAGAAGCGGGCCAACTGCAAGCACCCAAGGTATAAGCAGGCAGGCTACACACAAACTAAAGGTATAGCTACAGTTTTCTCTTGTACTAGGAAAATTTATGGCACATCCACCTCTTGCAACATGGTATTTTGAGATATATATATATATATATATGTAAAGTAAATGTCCTGGAAAACCCTACTAAAACTGTCCATCACAAAGCTATAGCAGCCATGCTGCAATAACTAACATTAAGGTGTTTGGAAACTGGAATTAAATTTTGCATAAGTTCTCTCTCTAGAAGATTTCATATTCTTCAAGATTTCTAGAAAACATCACAACAAAATTGCCTAGATGCAGGTACATTCTGTAGTACAGCCTCAGTATCTGCAAAGTCCACCTATTGTGTACTAATTAAATAACATTTCAATTCAAAAGTTTGTCCTTGATTTTCCTACTAAATCTTACTGCTGCACTACATTATCTGTTCAGACAGGAACTGACAGGCTGTTAAGCTGATCTGGTAGCATCAGTATAGTGCTACAGGATTGCAAAGAAAACCAGAGTTGGTTTTCTTCACATGAGTCAGCAGAAAATATTTGGCGTAAGTTCCCAGAGTCTTTGTATAGAAGTCAGTTAAACTTTCTGCCAACTCAGAGCAAAGACTTTCAAGACTCTTGGGGATACTCATGGCAAAATTATAAAGACCCAACTCAAACAGCACTTTCAACTGATAATGTGCAGAGGTACACTTTTAATGTGTTTTTCAAATGTCTTGAAAAGAGAAATAGAGGAATAGGAAAGGGAAACCTTAAGAACCTTAATATTGTAATCACAGCATTTAAAAGTTAGTAAAGAATGTCTTAAAAATTTTATATTAATTATCTGCCTAATAACACAGCCTTATGCATAAAGACTTCAACCAGTGCTGTATAAAATGAGGTACAGCACACCATAACATCACTGCTTAATGCAACAGCGTACCCTGATTTAACAAAGCAACTCCCTTCTAAGTATCAGCTGTAATTTTTCTTAGTTCACTGAGTTTCCTATCAGTTGCCAGACCCTGCACCAGCGAGACACAGTGGATGAGATCAGTGGTGGTGTTGCCCTGTCCGAGGCTGCTCTCCTTACCAGCATTCCAAGGGACCATTCGCAGCCCATCTTGCTCACAAATCAAGGTGGTATTTTAAAATACTTCGAGTCAGAACTATTGTCTCAAGCCTAGAGTGCCACACAACTTAGTCCTTGCTAAAGTTATACCAGTGCAACACCACTGAACCACATCCTTCAGAGTTCATCACAGGTGGAAGTCTGGTCAGAAAGTGCTGGCTCCTTTACTGTCATTTACAACTTGTTTGTGAATGCTGAAGGCCACACCTTGCCTAGAATCTTATCTCCCACAGTGAGAAGTACAGAGCACCTCAAAGAAAGGGGCAAGGAAACCCCACACACAGGTTCATAGATTTGTTTATTGAAGACCAGTTTGTGAGTGGTTTTGTGCTGTTTCTGATGATCTAGCAGCATTACTTTTTTCTGAATTCAGATTACATTTTGGGCTTCTTTTAGAAGTATTTCACCTTTGGCCAATCACACACTGCAATAAAGGTACTTATTTTCATTCATTACATTATTCTCTTTCCACTTATTATTGCATATTCAACAACTGAACTTGGAAAAGCAACATCTTCTAGCCATTTCGCTGCTCAGGAACAATTATCTATGAATACTGGTTCCAGCAAAAGAGTTTGGAATTACACCTTTTACATGCTAGGAATGCATAAGTGTAGATACGTTACATGACAAATTCTCCACATGGGTACAACTCCCAACTACAGGGAAAAATGGATTCCACACTGGGATTGTTTATGCATTCAAATATGAGTCTGTACACTGCATCAGCAGCTGCATGTGGATATACACACATGAACTCTGTATATATCCCAGCTTTCCAAATGTCTCATTCAGAAACACTTGCAAAAAGCAAATAAAACCAAGCAAGCTGTCATTAAACCCATCAAACTAAAATAAAATTTTTATTCAGACAAGTTTCTTACCCTCCCCTCCTTACAGAAAATTCAAGTTTAGCTCCTTCTCCTACCCAAAGGAGTTGTCCTTTAGAGGCTGGGCAGAACACCACTAGCGAGCGAGACACGCTGTATTTACGTTACGGAGACCATCTCTCACTGACCTGCTTTTGTGGGATGCTGGATTTCTCACTATTTTTCGTGGATTCAGGCATCTTGATCTCCTAAACAGATTGAAAAATTTAAACTTACAATAAGCTTAAATGCTTTAAGTAATCCAGTAAAATACACTGAGCAAATCAGTGTTCAGTTAAACCCAGCAGAAACTGTGTAGGAAGTGAGCTGGCATATGTACCCTTCTCATTATTCTGTTTTAGTCCAAGCTGCCTGAGTGCTATCAACAGCTGAACAGTTAAGTAATCACCTTCATAATTAAAGGTTTACTGTACTTCCATGACAAATAAATAATTAAAACCCCCTTTCCAAAATTAAAATTGGTCTCTTTTTTCCTGACTTGCTTGTAGTTTAAAGCTATGATATAACATGCTGATCATTGCTCACTGATCAGCGTGGATCTAGAGGATCACACATGTTCTTTTCCTTTTTTCTCTTCAGAAGTTTCCAGCTAGCAGACATTCAAAGTCTTCAGATATCACAAGATTAAACAAAGGTATTACTAACACTGGAAATTATTTTTAAAAATAGCAAGTATCTAAACATATTTCCATCCTTACAGGCCTACACAAAATACAGCAGACATTTCAGCTACAAGTCAAATTTTTACTTTATTAACACTTCTATTTAAACCAAAAAAGGTTTCTCAGTATGAATGTCACAGATCTCAAATTGGGCTAATGTTGCAGCAGATGGAGCAAGCAAGAGAAGTGGTGAAAAAGTGTATCCATTTCTGGCTTTCAGTTGGGTAGAGCAGAACATTCAAAAATTATGCCATAGATACCCTTTATAACATGCAGGAAAGACTGAAGTCAAGGAGAGGGAATGCAAAGCAGTTTATTAAAAGCTTCTGTGATAAACCACCTGCACATTCAGAATATCATTTCAGTAAAGCTAAGCAAAGGTGCACTTTTTAATCAATTAATTCTACTGAAACATTGAAACCTGCAAGATCCTTCTCCTCAATGGCACTTCTCTCAGCACATTCGAGAGAAAGGGCAGCAGACAGGTTTCTTTTTAAATACAAAGTCAGGCACCAACAAACACACACACTCACCACTTCTGGGCCTTTGTCTGCCTTCATCATATGTTCTGATATCATTTTCTTCAAGCAGCTACTGAGCAAAAAGGCCTGAAGACGACAAAGCAGAATGATTTCTTCTATTAGAGAGGTACTTGACCCTTCCATTTCTCCTCTACCAGAAGAATCACAAGCCCTAACTCCTGAACTATTGCTTCCTTAATTCAGATAATCTTTGGTGTAATTTGGGAGCCACAGACAACTAGAGAGAATAACTTGCCTCACAAGGCCAATCAAAAAGTCTTTATTCTCCGTGCTGAGCAGTGCTGTGAAGGTTAGTTGTGCTGAGGCTGGGCTTTACGCAACTGCAGTTAGTACAGTGCACTGCAAGGATGTTAAGCACTGAGTAAAATTAAGTAAGGTTAATCAAACACAGCACTATCAGCATCAAAACCACTCCAACAAATGAAGCAAGCTAGAGCTCACAGGCACTCATCACTGCTGAAAATCAAAGCCCTGATGGTTACACAAGGTGGCTGCAACTGTTTGTAGACCAGCTCACAGTTGCCTCTTGCCCCACTAGTATGAATGGAGCAGTTTGTGTTTGTCTCATGTATTAGGTATACAGCAGAGGTGCCTCACAGCAGAGTGGAGTTGTTTGTTCCTCATGCTGTCTGACAAGCATGTGCAACAAATTGGGATGATGCAGCCTGAGTTAAGGTCCAAACCGCACCCTCCAAAAGGAAGCATCTTAGAGCATCAAGCCAAAGACAAAATATCCTTCAAGATCAGGGCTGCAAGGGGATCTTTCTCTCTGGCACCTGGAGTGCCTACTCCCCCTCCCCAGCCTTGGTGTCTGCACAGCTCATTACATCTTCTGACTCCCTTCTCTGGTGGCTAAGTGCAGCTGCTTCCGGGTTTTCTCCTATGATTCTCAGAGGCACTATGACTATCTCTCATTGGCTTAGCCCTGGTCAACAACGATTCTGGCCTTGGATTGTTTACATTTTGGAGCTCCAGAGAATTCCAGCAGCTCCTCACAGCAGCCATTTTCTGCACCCCCTGTTCTTTTCCAGCACTCAACCTCACAAAACTGCAACAGCTCCATATCATCCAGTCCTTCCATTTTCAGCAGTGGGGTCTTGGATCAAACCCTGGTTTCTTCTACACAGTAGCACCTTTCTGGCCTTTAGCTTTTCCTGACGTTTAAGAGGAGAATGGGATGCAGGATTTCTAATCAACAAGTCACTGTATCAGGCACAACCTTAATAGATTTCACAGGAAAATTAATACTGAGGTAGTTTTAGGGTTTTTCTGTTCTTCAGCAGCAAAAGCAGCAAGAAACTAGAAAGCTTATTGCTTATGGCCCATGTTCTCATAAACCTTAAGCATGGCAGAAAATTAACACTTACTAAATAGCTGTGTGAACAGCACTGTCACCCCAGAATTCAGAAGACATGTGTGAGAAATTAAGCATTTTGATTTTATTTGAAAAATTTCTGTCTGCTGCTGGGTAGGTCTTAGAGGCAAGAGAAGCAGTTTATCTGAAGAAGAGGCTCTATACTTTTTATAGAAGCTCCGTACCTAAACTGAGAGTGCCTGTCTTTGATACTGCAGAGCCTAGATTATTTGCTAGGCAGCATAACCACAGATGGATGACTTGAATTCCTGGATCCCTTTCTCTTTAAAAAGCTGCCTGAAAATAGTGGGAGGAATGGCATCCTATCAAATCTTATTTAAGCATTATTTATATGTAAAAAAATACTTACTGCGTCACATATTCACACCCTCCATCAACCTATGTTAATATCACGTACATTTATAGTTGCATAACAGGATTTATTGTGGAAAATGGGAAGCCTTGACCTTAGGTGGGTCTGACCAATTAAGTGACTTTTATTACTCAGTAAGTACCCAATGACACCTATTCACACTCCATCCCAGGCTTGCTCTTGAGTGCTACACATTTCTCTTCAACAGGAAAAAATATTTTCCCCTTATTGAAATGCTTTTCTGTAGATAGCTCTGTCCCTAGGCTAACCTGCTTGAAAGCATAGCTGCTGCACTCCCGTACAGATGGGCTAACCGCTTTGGAAGATCCCCTGTGGCTGTAATTTTACTCATCCTTTCCTAAAAGTACTGAGAACTAACCTGTTTTGTGTACAAGATTATCCACTGCCATGTGCCTGAATCATTGTACTCAAATCTGAACTCCAGAGTGTCTTCACCATCCTCTGTACCAGCCTAAATCAAAAAAGGCAAAAACCCCAGCATTTAGGTGTTCAGCCTTAGATCAGAATTAGTCAATCAGGTTCATTTTACACAGTATATAAAAAAAACAGCTGAAAATCTGTACCAGAGCACTTCTGGGGGAAGGAGCAAATGGGAGTCTTTACAAACATAAAGCTGACTAAAGCAATCCTATTGCTCCCACACAAAACTCTGCCAACTCTGCTTCAAACAGGAAAGGACAGGGGCAGAAAAAATGAGACATCGAATGCCAGGGAAAGGGTGAAGACAGAGTAAAGCCAAATAGTTTAGTGCTGTAGAGGTGGACATGCTTCAGGATAGGTTTGGAGTGGAATAGGTAAGAGGGATTTAAACCAGCCTACCTCCTTCTCCCCCAGATCTGCCCTTCCCTGACAGCCTTAGTGTTCATTACAAGAAAGTGAATTCAGATACAAAGTCAGTGAAGCACTTACCAGAAAAGTAACCTGCCAGCTTCTTAACCTGTTGATTTTAAAGCTGACCTCTTTGGTTTGGTTAGTAGGCAGTTTTATGCAGCAGTTAATCTCATTATTGCCAACATGGATGTCAGCTGAGCAGCCTTCTTCTGGGTAGTCACAGACACAAGGATCGAGTCGTACGTACCCATAGAACTGCGCCTCCCGAATCAGCTCCAGGAACTGCACCGAAAAGACAGAACCGGAGTGAGGAGCTCTAAAGGTTAGTGAGATCTAGTGATTGAGGGGGAAGGGCTGTAAGGCAGATCTTTCCATTTCCTAATACTCTCTCCTGTGAGGACAGATTCACCAAAACATGTCAGTGCTTGATTCAGAGAATAGCACTCACAGGACAGATTTAGAAACTTGATTATTTTTTTTTCCACTGGATATAATGAGTTGGATCTTTTGGATGCTTATCAGATATGATGAAAGGAAGAGATAAAACTAGCCAGAAAGAAGTACTGAGAACAGAAGTCCCAGCAGTCTGAATTTCCATCTGATTTGCTAAAGCAGGTGACAAACCTTTGCACCTGAGTTTAGCAAATACAAAAGACTGGGATTCAAGGTCAAAAGCTTCTTACTACTCTGGGGATATAAGTAATTATGTTGGGATATTTTATAATACTAGCAGAGATGGGAACCGCCTTCTCTATTTGGTGGCTCAGTATCTGACCAGGAGATGGGGTCTCCAGCTCAAATGACTCTACAAAACTATACCCAATTTTAAAGTCACAGCTTCTTAGATATTAGGAAGAAATTCTTCCCTGTGAGGGTGGTGAGGCCCTGGCACAGGCTGCCCAGATGAGCTATAGCTGCCTCTCCCTGGCAGTGTCCAAGGCCAGGTTGGATGGGACTTTGGGCAACCTGGGCTAGTGGAGGGGGTTCCTGCCCGTGGCAGGGAATTGGTATTGGATGGGCTTTGAAGTACCTTCCAAGCCAAACCATTCTATGCTTCTAGTATCATTGCTTCAAAACCCACTCATTTGCTATGTTTATTTTGCTTTTAAAATACTATTTTACCTTTGTTTTGTTTGGATTTTTTTGTGTAAGTTCAAGTTCTTGCATCTGCCCTTCTGTTGGTTTAAGCCAATTCCTCTTGACTTCCTGGATTGCCTTAGAAGATTTTTTCAGAAATAGCAAAGCAGTCAGAAAAAAACGTATTAATGTATTTCCTCTCACACTCAGAAACAACTCTTTTAAAAAACAAAACAACCAAACCAACCACAACAAAACCCCCAAACACAAGGCCTTTGATTTCAGGACAAGTTAACTGTAAACTGTTCTTTCCTCCTGAATTCATAGTTTCCAAAGCTAGTACAACTCAACACACCGACAGCTCAGAATTCGAATGCTGTCATATCATGGTACAGTGTCTACACAGACACACACATACATTTGAAAACAGAATGGACAGACACCTAAATAAGTATTTTGTGCAATGCTTTTCCCATAAACAAGACAATTTAGGAAAAACAAGCCCAAAACATGATCAACAGCAGCTATACCCAGCATTTAGAAAAAGGCAGCAGAGCTGTATTAAACATGAACCATTTACAAACATTTCAAGAATTTATATAAAAGATTGATATAATGTAAGAAAGTTCACTTTCAAAATTTTAAAGACTTTTGATTTTACCTGCATATATAACAAATTCAGTGAAGCTCTACAATCCATCAACAGCATATCAAGAGAAGGATCCATATACCTTTTCCATGCCAAGGAAAAAAAAATAGAATAAATTCTGAAGATACACTTCTAAATATGGCATTTTGATTTTTGAGTTAAATATGGTGGGAGCCCAACCCAGAAAGGTCCCATTACTTACCATATGAAAAACCTCACCACCAAAAAAAAGCCAACCAAACAACAGTTATGCCCTTGAAGTGTGTACTATACTATTTTTTCTATACATTGTAGCAGAATGGAAACAAACTAAAGTCAAGTTATCAGATCTTTCCACTCTGATTTGGGTTGTACCAAAAACAACAGTTACAATTTAGAACTAAGACTTCCCTCCTCCTTTTCTCAAGCAGCTAGAGGCCTGTCTACATAAAAGTAGGCAGGGGTCTCAGAGCATCCACTGCCATGCCACAGTGTCAACATACAAGACCTAGCCTCTAGCTAGTCAGCTGTGATACCAACTACTGTAGAACTGCTGCAGGATCAGATCAGTTCAGCCGCAAAGTTAAACCTTAATCCAAGTGCCATGTTGCAACAACCAGCTTAAGCCATTTTAGAAGCAGCTTGGGTACCAATGACAGTTCCAGTAGAGCAGCACAGGCTCACACTGCACAGATGATACACCTCCTGTGGCACAGGAACAGCCCAGGGACTGACATTTCCTATCTCTGTGCTTTAAGCCAGTGCTTAATGGAGAAGCGTCTATTCAGACAGTCATGGCTTAGGCCCATGCAGTGCTTTCATTAGGCTGCTAGCATCTCCAGTTTATAAGGGTACATGTAGGGAAAAGCTTTGTAGATGCCAAGATCCAGTCCAGTAGATTTAAACCAAACAAGTTACAAGCATCAAACAACAGGTTTCTGTGTAGCTTCAAGCCAAGGAACCTTGTTCGCTGCCACCAAAAGGCATGGTCTGTTCTGCCTCTTCTACTCCCAACAACAGTCCTTGCTCTAACACTCATCTGGTGCAGCCAATGCAACTCACTAAGCATCAAAAAAATCTGTTCTTTTTACCTTTTAACGTACGCAGAAGTAGACCAGACCACAAGGACAGCAGCAAGCCATTAGACTGCTCAGCTATAGGGCCTAACTGCACCCTGATGACAGCTCGACAAGCAGAACTTTGGCACCAGACTGCCTGTCCCCAGGGTTTATCCTCACCTACAAGTCCGCATAACTGCTTGCTCCACAACAAACAAGACTGGGGACTGACTCAGCCCAAAAATCGGCCAGCAAAACCAAGTAAAAGAGTAAGTGGCCAGCAACTTGGTTTTAATGCCAGAGAGCTCACCAGCCCAGTTCACCATGTCTGCCCACACAGTTCTACCAGCGTAAGGAGGAGCCTGAGGTGCGAGCAAATGAGAAGGGGAAAATGCTCCGTTGCTTCAGCCGGGCCACTGACCAAGAGAAATGCTCCAGCTATGGCCTCAGGTGTTTAGTGCATTAGCATACAGAAACGAGTACTTTACATAAAACCTGACCTATCTCTGCCCAATTTCCAACTCAGAACTCAATGTTCTCTTCCATACTGTTTACAGGTACATTCCCATTTGTGGTCACTGCATTATGCAGGTATACAAATTAGGAGGCAAGCAGCCACAAAGCACCTCTTCAACAGAAGGAATAAATAGCTAGCAAGGGACACTTCAGGAATACTGCAGTGATGCAATTTTAAACACACAGGGCCAGGAAAGCAGTCACTTCCAATAACAAATTGGCCTCAGAGGAAAATGGTCAAGCTGCTGACGCTCAAAGACTTGGTAATGAAGTTATCCAAGGGATTTCTTCCTCCATTTATAGCAGTTGCCATGTATCTCTGTAGTTCCTCTTAAGCTTCTTGCTCACCATTTTCTGATCCCAAGCTTACAGTGCAACTCTTTCATGCTCTGAAGACTCACATAGGGAAGTTCAAAGTCTGCAACTTTTTTCACCACTGGGAAAGAAAAAGACAGAGACATGTGGTGAATGTAAGTATTGTCCAGAAAGGTTGTGGAGTCTCCTTCTCTTGGAGACGTTCAAAACCCACCTGGACGTGTTCTTGTGTGACCTACTCTAGGTGACCCTGCTCAGGCAGTGGGGTTGGACTAGATCTTTCAAGGTCCCTACCAACCCCTATCATTCTGTGATTATATGAATATAATTAATTACCTTCCTTACTTCTCCAAGTCTAAACTTACATTGCTGTTACTTACAGAATATCTCTACTCCCTCATGGTCTTACAGGATATCCTCTCAAAACACAGCTAAGCAATATAGATGTTTCTGCATTTAAAGGACATATGGATGCAAGCTTCCAGGGCTGATGCTTTTCTTGGAGAGAACATTAAAAAAAGGATTGTAACTAGCATACAGCAAGAAAAGCTTGTCACTATTTAGCAGTCACTACTTTCCTGAGCACCTTCTTTAAAAGCATGTCCAAAAGCTCAAGTCTATAAATGTTTATTTCTAAGCCAATGCCACAATTGAGCAGAACACTTTAACATGGGATTTTAAGATTATGAGTAGCTAACCATCTTTTGGCAGTGGACTGTTGGTTACCTTTGGACTTGGTGTATTTGTGAGGAGTATCAACAATACATAGGAAAATATTGATTTTTTTTTCAATCAATTACATTTCTATGCATTTGATTATTTCACAATACAAGGCAAAAATAAATCCATCTGCAACTGCAGTAAAAGGATATATAAAAATGTTACATCAAGATACATTTGAGACAGTCCTCAGGTCAGGGATTCTGCATACTCAGAGGTAAACTTTCACAGCCAGAAAGCAGGGGGTAGAGAAACAATTAATAAAACAAAACCAAAGACACAGAGACAGTAAAGACCCTATCCCACAAAGTAAGCCTGAATTTACTACTGGACTTTCATCCTGAAAAGGTTCAAATGAACATTAACATCTTCATGCCAATGAGCAGACTGAAAAAAGCTAAATGACTTGTCAAGGCCACACAGAGAGGCTGCAATGCCAAGCTTCACTCCACTGGACAGCAAAGACTGTTCCCTTCTCTGATGTGGGCTGAGCCTGTCCCAGTCCCAGGGAAGCAGGACACCAGCAGTCCAATGAGGGCAGAACATCCCCTTCACATTTTCTGACCACAACCCTCATTTACAGCTTGCTCAGTAGCATCAGCTTAAACTTAAGCTTCTATCAGTGAAGAAAGGAAACATGTCATGATATAAAGGAAAGTAAACCACAGGCATTGTTTATACATGTAACAACAGTGTTTCCTGTCCCATTGTTAAACTCGGAATGTGAGCTATAAATTAAGAACTGTTTTATGTAGGTATGACTGTCTGACTAAATGCCTACCCAGAAGTTCCCATGTGGTAAATTTGCTCTGTGTCTTGCAAACTGAAAGGGACCTGACACTCATATGTGAAAGTCTCAGCCCTCCACCACACTATCTATTGCTGTACTTAGTTCCCTACTACCTCTCTCTGCAAGCCATATAGGGAGAGTGCTTGAGGGGCTTTATCAGACAGCAGAGTCTTTGAGCCTGAGCAGGCCTATGGTTCAGTCACTGCAGCCACCAAAAAAAAAATCCAAAGGAAGGCTCAGTTAAGCACTGTGTGGAACTTACCAGAGAGCACTCTGTCATCATGATCTTGAAAGAAAAATAAGCTAAAGTATTTTATTAATTCTCTTGGTAGCCCCATCTCACAGGATGTAACCTTTAAAAATAAAGAAGGTCAGAAGCTTAGCTGTCCATTAGCATAAATAAGGAAGAAGTGTTCAATACCTACTAATGTAACTTAATTGGTGTTAAATTTTACTTTATGTCCCATTTAACTGCCCCATAAAAGCAAATAGAACCATTCCCACAACACAGCAGTTGTTTGGGAGGAGTGTCACAAATTTCAAAGGAACATTAAAATGTACTAAGATAGAAAATGTCTTCTATTCTGCCACACGTTTAAGTATCCTCTAACACAAGGCATCTGCCTTGGTATTTCAGATCTTTACTACTAAATCCTCAAATCCTGTTGTACAATAAGCTCTGCATGCTCTGACCTAGCATCATTGCTCACAAGCATCATAAATACATATTTTTTACAGAATTTGTATATTTTCTAAGCTGATACAAAGTCCTCTTGGTTTTTTTAGGAAATACCTAGAAGTCTTGCCCCTTAACTGAGAGCACCAGTCTTACTTGTACAGTTCTACAATTCTGTGTGAAGGCTCCTGAGCTCTATTGAGCTTTCATTATTAACAACACACAAGGAAGAAAAAAAGTCCTATCCAGCTTGACATGTGGATTATTTTTTTTAACTTGCTGTGGCCCCTCTGAAATAGGGCAAAAGTAGCACTGAAGGAAAACACAGAAATTATTTGCAGGACCAGCTGCACAATGGAATAGCAGGGACAAAAAAAAAAGTCTGGCAGAGGTGAGCATGGAAACTGCTCAGATTGGGGTGACTGTCTGTCTATTTTAGGTCCTAAAAAAATATATATATATATATGATCAAAGCATAAGTTAAAGCAGCTATAAACTAAGAGAACACAGTGCTATCAGAACATTATATTCCTAAACTCTGCAGTGACCATAATCTCCTGAGCGCACTCAGGGAAGTGTTGTGACAACCATAAGAAAACTCTTCACCTCTGAGAGTGCTCCTGTTGTAACTCATCTGGCAGACGGTGCAGCCTGACAGGAGTCATGCCTTGATCAGAGATGCTGGCCTTTCTTTGTCTGAGCACAAGGTGGGTGGACTGGTTTTCAGACTTTTTCCAAAGGATGCCAGTCCCAAAACACTTGTATCTCCATGTCACAGTGACTGCATTGTAAACTCACTTACCTCCACAGGTCAGAATGGTTTTGTCCAGCTCTATTAGCTGTTTTAAAAAGCAGACACATGTTTGTGCATAGAGAAAAAAGTAGACAGCAAGCTAATTATAGGCTGGGATGAATTGTTCCAAGTTAAAAAACGTATGAACAAAGAAAACCTCATGAATATTGGGGCTGTTACCGGAGAGGGCAGCAGAGCATAAAAATCACTTGCCTCACACAGTTCAGACACCAGGTAGAATGAAAGAAACTTTCAGAAGTCCAAACACAAAAAGACAAAAGAGTGAGCATTAGCAGCACCACCTTTCATTCTGCCTGTCTCTATGCTAAAGAGTCCCCACAAATTACTTAAAAAAATTAGCCAGAGCTTCAGCATGTTATCCCTTAGTAGCACAATACTAAGCATACCAGATGGCATTTCCCAGGAGTGTCAAACACAGATCTTATTCAGTAGGATTTTGACTTATTTTATTTCTTGGATCAAAACACAAGCTGCTATATGCTCCCTGAACACCAGGATATTAAGGAGGGAGGGTTGCAAAGTCTACCTCCAATGCAGAAGAACAGTGAACATGGTAGCACATTTACAATGACGAACACTAAGTTTTTATCTGATCTTTAAGACCACAAGAGAAGAAAAGAGGTCTGCAGCATTTCAATCCTCATTGTGTCTTTAAGTGCCACATAAACATGAAACATGCAATACCACTGTCTGGCTTGGAAGTTACCCTGGCCCACTGCAAAACTAACCATTTTTAAAAATATTAATAGTATAGGCTTGGTAAAGTACATTGGCAAATCCTTTCCTTAGGAGGCTTGTATAGGGACACTGACTATCTAAAAATGTCTCCTTACTACTTCTACACTGTTAGCACCTACTTCCCTCTCCCCCAATCAACACTCCAATCTCCCTGCCACCCCCAACACTATCTTCAGCATCTTCCACCCCACAAGTCTTCTGTTGCAAGGTCTAAGGCCAACACTGACTCTTACCTTTCCCCTGGAAGAACCAGTCCCAGCATTGCCTCAGGGGGTGCAAAGCCCATGGCAGAACAAAGCCAGTGAGAGGTGACCCTGCATTATTCAGCTCATGGTAACTGCTCACAGATGCTGTATGTTCTTCAGCCAGACTAACACATTTCAGCTTGACAAAGGAGGGTGAAGATTGCTCATAACTATGTCTGTCTGAGAACTACCTCCACAAACTCAGATTGTAAAGGCACAACAGAAATACAGTACACAATTTTATGTACTATGAAAGGAAATTTCCAACTCCCATAACAAAGAGTCCCCATCTGGCAAGTGTATGCTTTGTTATTGCTGTTAATATTAGGAAATGAGAGCAACTGAGGAAGAGGCTTCAGCTTTGCTCACACACACACACACACATGTGTGTGCAAATACACAAAACACGCAGAGCCACTGCTGCTCTTCCTCTCCAGGCATAAGGAGGGAACCCCAGCTGAAAATTTCAAACAAGCCATCCAGTTGTGTAAACAACACTTGGTTGCTACTGGTTTCAAAACGTAACTAGCAATTGTTTACTGTCTGTATTACACCAGCTGTTCCTGACATCAGAGCCACAGTGCTCGAACTGCGCCAATGCTGCAAACATCAGGGGACACTAAACAAGTAAAGCAGCAGTATACAGGGGAAAAAACACAAGCCATATCAGTTGCACAGTACCAGTTAACAGCAGTGCACCAGCTAAGGCATGAGCCATGGCAAGAGCAGTTTCTGACTATAGTGTTCAAGCACTTTCACCCACATTATGCTGAACCAAAGGGAGGGGTTAATTAAGAATGTGTCCCCATAAAGAAAATTCTATCATATATTAAGGAAACCTGAACTTGACAGCCATATGCCACAGAGGCAGAAGGTACACAATAAGAAGAGATAAATTATGAGCAAATATAACACCCAGAAAAGCTCATGTGCAAATTCAGTAATGTTTCCCACCCCTCTCACCCTAGTGCAATAAACTCATTAAAAACTACAGAAGATATTCTTGTATGTCTTAAAAATGGGAAGGTTTATCCTTTCTTGACTGAAGTTTTCTTCACTTTTGCCCACTTCTTGCAAATGGAAAATTTCAACACAATTCTAGAAAACCATTACCTCTAATATTCTTTCTGCAGTGTCTGATGTCTGGATATCAAGTCTGATGCTGCTGCCATCAGCGAGGTAAACATCCAAAAAAGCTCTCTGGGTTTGGATCTTAAATGTATCCTATTAGGTAGAAACAGAACATAGTTTTATTGCTTTCCATATTGCTGGAGTCCTTCCGAAGATGTTGATGCTCCATTTCCCTATTTACTCAATAAAATAAGCAATTGAGATTACTGTTTACTCAACAGTGAGCTACTAGAATTACTGTTAAAGCTTGTAGAAGATAAAAAAATAAGCACATCAGCTGTGGGAAGATACTGCAAAATTAGAGGGTGACTTCGATGTTAAGCTGAGCAGAGGTTACCTAGGTCTGTCTCAGTGTCTGTAGGAATGATGCAGTCTCTGTCCTAGAAGTAGACTCAAAAAAACCCCAAAGAGGTGGATAAACATCTGCACATGAATATTCAAAGCCACAATCTTGCCAAAAGGAGGAAAAAAAAATGCATCCCTGTACCTATAAATAGGAGAATCTCCAGTGAGAATAACGAAGCTACAGTACCTCAGCATACCAGAGCCACTGCTACTGGAATACTGTGCAGTGCCAGTGCTCATGGCTCAAAACCACCAAGAAACCTGAAAGCATTTACATCATGAGAAAATAGATCTCAAATAAGTGAGCTCAGAGAACTGTCTTGTCTCTAGACATAATGAAGTGGTGATTTGCAGTCTGGAAAGTACAGAAGCCAGATCCATTGACTGTGAGGTGACACAGTCAGACTAGAAGTAAAGCATACATTTCTAGCAGTGAGGTAGCACACAGGAATGGGGTGTTCTCCACTAGTTTTATACCAGAACTTGTTTTTCCCAAGCTCAAACTCAGGAAGCCCCATGCTGGGCTATGCATAAGTCAGTCACTTGTTTCAAGAGGATGGAGAGTGGTTTAAGAACTCCCTTAGGGATGCATCTAGATGAGGTGGCAGAAACTCATTGCTACAACTCCTCTTCCTGTTGCCTGCCCTGTATCAGAGGACAGCAGTGGTCCTTCTATCATTTTTATTAGCAAGAGGTATAGTATTTCCCTTGAGATTCACAGTGCAAGAAAATGCTGTGGTTTTACATACTGCATGCAACTTTAAATTCTTGTCTTCATCTTTGTTAGTCTGGTGGAAGCTATATGAGACTCCCTGGGAGCTTTGAGATTTCAAGCACGCTCAGTATCTTGCTGCAGAGTATTCATGGTACCTGTATATAGGAGCATCACCTGACTTCTACAACATCAGCAAGAGCAGGGTGGCAGGGCTGACATTTATGCTGTGTGCTACATCACCCCTCTCTGGGTACCCTGGAGACCATGCTAGGATGTATGACTCCTATTAATTCAGCTCAGTAACATTTTTGGGGGAAGAAAGACCACATTTTCCAGTGAAGCCGGTTTAAGAGTTATTTCAAGGGAAGATCAAATGCAAACAAAAAGTGTTTTCTTCCACAACATCTAAAAATTAAGAACACATTGTCAAAAGTCTGTAGAATGATATGTGGGGAAAATGGTCTTGAGGAAAACCAAACCAAAACAACCTTTATTTAAACAGACTTCCCACGGATTTTCTTGACATCCAATATTTCACCTGGCTACATGTCTACACATGTTAAAGAACAAGAGAACCTCTTCAAGGCATTAGCCAATGCCCTGTCTGAAGTCCTCAGTGTGTGAAGGCCCACACACTGCAGGAAGCGCTTCTAGGAGTGGGCTGCTAATGCTGCAGCTCCCACAGGGAAGAGATGCATCTACTTCTACCAGATCTTGGCTGCTGCTCCTGCAGCTTTCACAGCCTGGGTACAGGCCACCTCACCCACTGTGGCAACCCAGGGTCAGACACACAAAAGCCACTCTACCCTTCTGCCATTCAAAGGGAGTCACACCTCACAGCTCCATATCCTACTTGCCACCTAACTACTCAGCAATCATGAGGGGCAGGAAAGAAGCATGACCCAGACTTTCACCTACTCCCAAGCAGTTTGAGTTCTTCAAGAACGCTATGCAACATATTAGTAAGCTGATCAATTTGAGGATCTACAAGAAAGGATGCATTAAAGAACATCTCAGTCCCATCTGGAACGGTCACATTAAGTATCAGTTTAATACTTAAACTGGTGGTTTCCAGAGTTGTCTTAAAGACTGTTTTAACTTCTTTTACTTGACTCTACTGAACCTGTACAGGCACAGCTTCTGTTCATGGTCTTGGAGACCAATTCTACACTTCCTTACCTACAACTTCCGATTACTCTTCTCTCAATACAGCAACAACATGGCAAACAATATGAATTACCTTGAACTGTTGGGTTTGGGGACTTCTCCTGCCTCCCCCATTTAATCACATGGTTTTGCCCCAGAAAGCAGAACTGTCCATGCCAGAAACCCCACCCATTGTTCAGTGTTATAAATATTTGTGTTTCGCCTATTATCAGCAAAGTATAGTTGAGACCAAAAAAAACTTTACTTACATAAAAACAAAAGGAGGAAACAGTGCATTCTGTAAGGCAGGAGAATACAGTGTTAAGTGAAGAAATACAAATACAGACAGTCCCTAAAACAATACATGAGAATCCAGCATAATACAAATACAAAAGAAAGAGCATTTATCAGTGCTAGCAATAATATAGAGTGGTTGCACATGACAATCCCAACAACTTCCAAAATGGATGGAAAAATACTTTTGAAAGAAGTTTGCACCAATGACTCAGAGAGGTTCAGATGGTTTCCCAAGCTGCTATTTTAGTTTTGGAAAAAGCAGCAGTCATCTCCTCTATCTGAAACAGGCATTGACACTGAAAGCACCTGTATTTTGGCAACAGCACATGCTAGCAGTACTGCTCACATTTCCTGCTTCTCTGTTCAAGGAACATGCCATACAACTACAATTGCATCCCTTGTACCCCTGAATACCACTTACTTGAATCTTTCCTTAACGTTGTCACTATTACCTGTGGTAAAATCTCCTACAACATCTAGAACTGCTGCCAACTCCCCACTTGTCTGTCCCAGTAACTTAAAGCACAGTTCAGTCCTTGATACAATGCAGAGTAATACAAAAACCATGATTTCAGGCTACATTCAAGGATACAGAGGAGTTGCATTAAAATTAGACTGATAGGAATGTATGTGCCTGCTCATACTGTCTTTTTCCCTCGATGAAAAAGAAGCCAGAGCACAGCTGCAACAGCCTCTGCTTGGTCACTGGCCAAGTTTGCAGGGTTTGGAAGAGCAGAGTGGTAAGGAGGTTATGGGTGAGGTTGTTCAACTCTTCTACACAATAGTGTTGATAAATACTTCAGCAGTATTCGCTTTGAGCAAAGCAACCATGGTGCCAAGCTGCTTCCCAATGTGTTAGGAGCTCTGCTGTCCCCTGATAACTTCTCCCATGAGATTAGGTTGCTGGGGAAACAGCCAGAGCACACTTTCTACAAGGATCAAACCGTAAGGACCTGTGCAACAGGTAAAGAGGATGCTGGGCAAAACCAGGGGCCTGGAAAGCAAGGCTAGCCTGCATGGGCTTGCCCCCACTTGAAATGTTTGCCCTGTTAGATATGATCAGGGGGATACAGCTGGTCAGTGTGATGCTGAGTGCTGATACAGATAAGTCATGTTCACCACTGTCAGGCAGCTACAGTAAAGCCATGGTCCTTGCACAGCACTCCCACTCCCAAGGAGTGCAGGCTTCAGCACACCCTTCACAATCCCATTCGGAAGCAAAACAGTTTGATTTTTCCTTTGCATCTTCAAGTTTAGTCAGTGGCATATACAAATATCTTCAGCTTGAAGATTAAATACTGCTGTTTTTAAGACAAGCCAAGAAAATGAAGCAACCACTAGCAAACTACCTGAGGACATTTATAGTCTCAAGTCTCAATGAAAAATACAAATGAAAGTGAAAATAGTCAGTAGTAGAATTTTTAGGGAAAAAACACCTAACCAAAAAATCCCATTCACCTCTGGATTCTGATCTTCTTGTTCTATTCAAACTAAAAGTTTCCATTATAGAAACTGCACTGGCTTTACCTGCAGACAGATCTGTGCTCAATAAATAGCTATGGTGGCAGAAAAATGGCTGACTGCTTCCTGTTCATCACCACTTGCAGTGCAGTCCCCCTGCCACTTCTATGTTAGGAGGCACATTGCTTGTATAGGTGTGCACCAAGTTGCTTCAGGTAGCCAACGCTGACTAGTCAAAGCCAGTCCACCTCACTGACAAGAGGAGCGTGCTATTTCATCACACTAATGATATTTTATTCTTGAATCATTCATTACTCATCCTTGCAACATAATACAAACAAGCAAGTTTTGGGGGATGCCTGGTTTTAACACCAAGTAGCAGTAATGCTGAAGCCCTGCTTTCACTCCTGAGCAGCATGTAGGATGCTAAGTGCTGCCTACACATCTTCAACAATGGGCAAGGAAAGAACAGTACGGAGCTGCTTTAAAGATGAACTTCACTCCTCATCTTTCAATGCTGTTACAGAAATTTTGTCACTCTGCCATAAAACACCTCACAATAATACAGGCACATGCACAACAAAGCCAGTTTGTTGAGTAAGATTTTTTAATAACCAAAATGAATACTTATTCAGCTGTCAGTTACACCACTTGAAGGCACTGTGCACAGCTAATGACAGTGGATGCACTCCTCTCTTTCAGTTATTTGATCTCTTAGGAGCTTGTTCTTTACCATAATGAAAGAACACATAAAGCACTACTGCTATTTGTATTATGAAGCAGTAATTTACGTAAGCACAACCATTACGAACAAAAAAGCTGGAGAACTACTATCTTTGCCAAGCAGGAAGCTTAAACATCATGTATGAAAATCCATTGTATTGTGGAACAGAAATTTGGGTTCATTTTATGTCTGGAGAATGCACTGGCCTTGCACTAATATTTAAGGTATAATTCAGTGCCTACCTTGAATTCTACAAAATAACTGACTGCTTTTGGCAGCACAGTCATCACATGCCTTAATAAGCACACACACGTACATCCATAACCTTAAATCAAGTAAGCAATATGTAATGTACTTATCAAGTGATCCCTCTTCACCAGAAAGGCCTGCAGTAAAGAAAAGCCTAAATGTACATCACTTCTGCTGGTATGTTAAAAGAAACCCACAACAGTGGCATAGCAAAAGAAATCTTTAAACATTGCAAACATGCATTTCACAGAGCTATTTCCTGCAGAACTTTGTCAGAAAGTCAGGTCATGGCATTTGAGGGCAAGTTATAGGCATTCCTGATTAATTTATTTAGTAGACCTTTTATCAGTCTAATCAAGACTAATTAAGACTCAGCAATAATTGCCAGGAGTTATCTTTAACGCTGTAACAGGCATTGGATCACAAATAAAGAAAGACTGTTTCTCACAAAAGAAATCCCTAATCAGAAAGGGGCTTTCCATTCACTGTCTTGAGCACTTCACTAGGTCTGAATTTAGAGCCTGTAAAAAACCCTAGCCTTTTATTTACAAAGCACATAGGAAAAACCTTCCCAGAATTTATTAGGAGCACTTCTTCACACTATTTTCTGCAGCCCTTCTGAACTCCCCTTACGTACCTTAATCACACACAAGCGAAGACCTCTCAAGACACAAAACGCTTGCTTGGTCCTTCACAGCTTTCCCCTCTCTCTGCAAGAGAGCTTACAGCAGCCCCAGCAGCATACCAGGCACTTCCCAGAAGAATACAGCAGCACCCTCCCCCTGGAAGGGCCATTAGAGACATACTGCCCCCGCCACCTCCAATGCGCTACTATCCTCATAAGAGCCACAGCAGCTGGAGAGGAGGTAAGGGACATATGGCACCTTACAGTAGTCAGACACAAGCAAGAACTATCTGGACTCCGAGTAAATTCAAGGTCCAGGTGCTGCACTAGGCCAGGACTAAGCAGAAAACAAATATCCTATTCCTTAGGAGGGATTATTACTTCCAGCTCTGCATCATGCTAACTGAACTCATCAGCTGTCTGGTTGAAGTCAGCCTGCAGCCAGGCAGCATGGACAGAGTTCCCAACCATTTGCAAAAACAGATACACACACCTAGGAGTCCTTCAGGAGTCGTGACTGTCTTCTGATTTTACATTTATGACAGAGCTAGCATTACAGCAGATAGCATATATGCTTGTAGAATTAGATGATTATTTTCTCTTCTCCCCTCCTACTCTCTTCCTCCAGCTGCCCATCCCTGCCAAAGAAAGATCACATACATCATGGATTTCAAAAGTCATCTAGGTTGCAACAACCCAAACATGTGCCAGATTCTACCCATCACTACAGTTGGAAGATAAGAGAACGTGACATTTTCACAGCAGTCATCAATACACTTATCAGTCCAAAGCACTGACACTACCAAAAAGCATTTACAGTTGCAAAATCCAAGAATGTGTGTAATCCTCCTATTGAGCTCTCACAAAGACTCTTCTGGGAACTGTTTAGAGGCAAAGGATTCATCAGATACACCACAGGATATAAAAACAAAGCAAATAGTTCTTCCCCTGTGAGAATCAAGTCTGTACATGGACAAAACAATAGCAATACTATTATTACTGCCACCCAGGATTCACAGAGAGCACTCTGTCATCCAAACTTGCTGCTTTACAAGACAGACCAATATGCTAAGAACACAAGGAGAGGAAGACAGTAAAGGAAGACTTGAACTCAGGAGGTAGGATAATATTTCAAGTCTTTCATATAAACAAAGTATTTGGCTGAAAAATGCAAACCTTACCTGCTGCAGCTTGCGGAAAAACCCTATGAAGGCATCACTGTTGGTAATATTTGAATCCAAAGTAACTGAAAAACAAGAGGAAAACAGGGAGGGGGGACATCAAACAGTCAAAAGATGACATGGCTGGTGTCTAAAAACAAGATGCATTCAGCATGACTGCTGGTTAAACTATTAGTGCTGCTTCACTCATCCTTCAGTTTCTGCACAGGTACCTTTACAAGCCTGTTAAATCACTGAAGCCATGAATGCTGCAAAATACCTGTAAGTGTTGCTATTATCCTAAAGCAAGGTAAAGTGCTTGGCCACATAAATCCATGGTTATTCATGGCCAGGAGCTCTGAAAGGAACTGCTGAAAACTCAAGTGAGAAAGACAAAATAATCTCCAAGTAAGATTTTAAAGACTGATCTTGGGTTTGCTTTGTAAGTTTTGGCACAAAGTACTGAAGCTAGAGGTTACAAAATTCTCAGCTCATCCCCTCACACACTTTTTGGGTAGTTGAAATGAGTTTTGGGTTTTTTGTGTTTATTCTTTATTATAATTTCTTGGCTTGTGTGAAGCTCACAAGATGCATTCTGAGGATCTCACAGACCCAGTTTATAGCACAACACATTGCACCTGAGATTTAATTTTTCTCCAAACTCTTATCTTGTTATAAGTCTCACAAGGCTGCCTGGAAACCCTTCAAGGGAAGAGGTTTATACATAGTCTAGTTCTGTGTTACACTTCTACCAGTCCAAGTGGCTGTCTTTTCTGCCTTTTACACACCAGCCATGAGTTCTCACACCCAACCCCATGTCAGCTCTGGCAGTTGTGAAACAGGGATGAGTGGCTCAGCTCACTGATCCAGAAGAGTAGAGGTAAGCCAAACCACAGGCTGCCACCAGGACAAGCTAGGTTTAGTGTGAAACTGCACCCACCCTCACATTTTGGGAAGTCTGCAGCCTCTCCAGAAGCAAGGTAGGTGATCCGCTGATGTTCTACAGCCAGTGAATTAATGACAAGGCTGCCACACTTAGCCCTAGCCTTTTAGTCACTGAGCTCAGTGCAGAAGGTAAAGCACTCTACTGTTAGAACAGTGAACACATCCTTAAAGGTTCAAGCCCTACTTATGATAGCAGATCACGTTTTTATAACCAAGCTTACCATTCTGAAGGTACTGCTCCAGCTGAGACCGTCTCTCATCTGCCATCGACTTGGTCATTGACAGGTAAAACTTTGGAGGGAAGGAAGGCACAGCACTCCCAAAAAGCTGCCTCAGCTGCAAAACAGCCAAGATAAAGCTCCACCTTAGTGAAGCGAAGAAGTATCCATGGCTTCCAAGGAGCTTCCAGTGCTGTCTCATTTTGACAAGACAACATGATGGCCTGCTAAGGGTATGGGAATACCCACCCAGCACCTCCCTGAGTATCCTCATGGCCCACACCAAAAGCAAAACCTTTGTATGGACAGACACCAGAAGACAGCCCAAATGAGCAACCTCTTTGGAAGAGTTTCTCATTTTTACACTTACCACTCCTGAGCTCCTACTCCAAGTCAGGAGAGTAGCATTGTATTAACCTTATCAGCTAGGTCTTATACACCTCATGGACAAACGTCTTCTCTGCCTAATTCATCCTGACAGGATTTCTTTGGTCTGCACCCATAGAACTTTTTAAGAGCTGATAACTTCTCTGTTGACTTGTAGTACCCTACAGACTTTTATTATGTTGTCCAAGAGAGGTAGTATCTTTTATCAGATCATTTAAGATTGTTAGAAAAAAAAAACCAAACACCACACAGAAACAAAACAAAACCCACACCCAACAAAAAGCAGAGAATCTTTCAGGAACACAAAGTGTTGGAAAGCTTGAGTCTTCCTTCAGTTATGTTAGCTGGCATGTAAGGGAATAATGTCTCTGTATAAACCCTATCTCATTTATAAACAGATTTCCAAGGACTAGAAAACCACAAGTACCTTACAATAGCCCAAGATAGTTCCAGTATGGGTTTGGGCACTAACTGGTCACGTAGAACTGCAAAAATACTCTGCTACAAGCAAGTTTTCTCAAGAGAAGGATGAGCTATGTTTACCTTCCCAGTACACACATTAGTCAACACAGCAAAATGCAGTGAGTTTGTCTGGAAACATTCCTTCACCTGAATCAAAAGACCATGGCATGTGATCAGTAAAATGAGACTCCTGTAGCATGTTGAGACATTGCTACTGGTTAGATTTTCACCACTAGTATTCAACTTGGCAATTAATGTCACTAAGTCCTGTGAAGGATGACATTTTCCCTCCAGCTGCAGTTGCCCAAGTCTTTCACATGACTCCAGCAGCTGAAGCTTGAAGAAAAACCCCAACCTATTACTATTGCAAGAATTAGCAATACATTTTCCTGACTGTTGGCTGAAAGCAGGTGGGAGGCATACCCTCACAGCTCCCCTGTCCATACACGGGCAACACACTACTATTCCTGAGTTCTTGATTCTCAGATACGTGTGAACCAGGCACACAGCATAAAAGCATTTGGTAACACTACATGCTCTCCTTTTGTGTAAAGCTAACAGGAATAGCTAGTGTAGAGTGCTTTTTATCCTCAAAGTCCCTTCACGTATGTGATCTTCCCCTGGGGACCAAAAGACATTATCTCTGCTCTACAGGCAGGCAAACTGAGGAGATACAGCAGAAAAGATTGCCAGAAGTCAGAAAGCCAGAGCCACACTAACAAGAAGGTCCATCCGCTGTCCTCCCTCTGTGTTCAGGCCATGCCTCACCCACACAAGGCTGTTATCATCAGCCTGCACAAGCAGACACTCTGGTGTACTTAAATAATTAATTCATCTCAGTACCAACTGCTTGGTAAGTTCCTTGAAATGCAATTGTATGTCCTCAGGATTTGGGATACATAAGAGAAACTTCTCCCAGATGATTACACTTTCCCATCTCAAAAAATTACTGAAAAATGCCCATAAACTTTAAGTGTGCATTTGCATACAGTGTTGAAAGTCCACCAGACTATCAGCCACTAGCATGAAACTTCAGTCTAACAGAACAAAACTAGCCAAGTATTCAAGTCTTTGAACTAGGCTGTATTTTAAATGCAAGTCAACAACACTATACCTGGTGGTGCAAGGTGCCAACTGCCTGCTGCCCTGCCAGGTCAACACCACCACAGGAGATAAGTCCTCTACCCAAAATCTGCATCTGACCATTTTATTCATCAAAGCTCCGGGTTTATTTCTGCAATCTAAAGACACTCAGAGTACAGACATCTCAGCCTCCAGCCAGGCTGGCCTGTGCTCTGGTGTTTTCTCTAGGCTGGATCAGACACGTACTTCCAACCATCTTGCTTCACAAGCTGTCCAAGGAGAGGGCCCTCACCCTTTGACCTCTCTGCATGCCATCCTCTTTGCAGACACTGTGTGCAGCTCCTGTCAACAACACAGCAGCCACTTGGACCTGTCCTGCCTCACCTCACTCACTGAGGTTAGGTACAGCTCCACTTCCAGCTCCCCAACTCAGAGGCAGGAAAGCCCACAGGAGACTGGATCACAAAACCAAGCTTAAATCTGACTGTGCTGGAAGCCCAGACAGGATGTTCCAACCTGGTGGAAGAGCTACTTGTTCTTCCTCCAAAATTTCCACCTAAAAGAGCTAGAGGCTCAGATAGAACAGCTTCCCTAAATATGAGTTTTAAGATCCTAGAGCTAATGTCTCCAAAAAGGGGAGTAAAGACACATGCCATAGCTAGTACTGTTTCGTTTTCATCTTTCTCCAATAAGTATTCTCCACTTCAACAGGAGACATCATCAGTTTTGAAGTGTAGATGACAGAATTAATAATCTCCTACTTAATCTAATCCCATAGGTTTGCTTTTTGGTGTCAGATCCTGCTGATGCTGTCTAGACAAGCTATTTCACCCAGGGCCATGCTCCATCATAGGTGTACAGGTGCAGAAATTCAGACAGAGCACTAGAAACAAAACTGCTAACCTGAAAAACATAGAGCAGCATTGTAACTATAAAGCTATTATCACAGAATCACAGAATCATAGGGGTTGGAAGGGACCTCGAGAGATAATCAGGTCCAACCCCCCTGCCAAAGCAGCTCCCTAGCTCATATTGCACAGATATTCAAGTCTCGTCTGGATGCCTATCTCCAGAGAAGGAGACTCCACCACCTCCCTGGGCAGCCTGTCCCAGGGCTCTGTCACCCTCACTGTGAAAAAGTTCTTCCGCATGTTGGTGCGGAACTTCCTGTGCTCCAGTTTACAGCCATTGCCCCTTGTCCTGTCCCCACAGACCACTGAAAAGGGGCTGGCCAATTCCCCCTGCATCCCATGTCTAAGATATTTATAAACATTAATTAGGTCCCCCCTAAGTCTTCTTTTCTCTAGACTGAACAGTCCCAGCTCTCTCAGCCTGTCCTCATAGGGGAGATGCTCCAGGCCCTTAATCATCTTCGTAGCCCTATGTGTAGCTTCTGTACAGTATGAACAGGCCTCTGAGCATTTCCTACTCAGTTACCTGACTAAATATTTTTTAAAAAAGGAGGAGACACCATTCAAAATTTAAAAATTCTTACATACATTTCATGTAAAAATTTATATGTACACACAAACTGTCCAAGCAGTCAAAGGTATGAGACTATTGTGGTATACGACTGGCTAAATGAAGTTTAAAGAAATCTATTTTCTATATCTAATTCCCTTTCACAGATTGTTTTATTGTGATTAACAGATTATTTTTAAGATCAATTTTCCCAACAGCGATTCGTACCAGCCACAGATGCCGTTAACTGGCTCAGTAGAAACCAGAATTACAACCAGAATCCATCAGCGTCACATCTCACTCTTAACCCTACAGAGGGCACTTCTTATTTTCTCCCTACCTAGAAGTAAACAAATGAATACTTCACAATTGCAAGACATAATGTGTTCTTTTCAGCCCTAGAAGCGAACACAGGTTTGTTGTGATTACAGTTGTTTGGAGAGGGATGCACTAAGCAGCTGTTAAACTGAAAACCCAAATACAAACATCACAAAGGTAGAGACCAAGGAGAGTCTGTGTCTTTAGCAACTGTTCAGTTTAAGGTATCAGCAACATTCTTAGTGCACAAACCACTGGCTAGGTGATCTCAATCCCCACTCTAGAAGACCTGTCACTTGTGGAGAGGTAATGCTCTCTTGCAAGAATATATGAGCAGCATAGACCCACATCTTTATTAGGGGTGTCCCGGTCAGCATGCAGTCCCCACAAAAGTAATGCCAGAGAACACTGCTACAGTACAGAGCACTGCTTAGCTGTCCTTGTGTAAACCTAGATCTTTAAAACACACATCCATCTGCCATCAATGCTCCTGCTGAAGCTCTTTGCAGTTATTTGTGGAGAATGGCTACACAAGTCTTAGTCCTGCAAGTGCAGACAGTAAGAAATGCTGTCCAATGGGTATGGGCTTCATCCTGAACAAAGGGAAACTGGTCCTCCAGCTGTCTTTCCTACTGCTAATATTTAATACCTAAATACTCCAGACAGAAGAGGGAATGAAAACTGGATTTCCCACAACTCATGGGGTAATTAAAAGAAGGAGAAAAAGAGGAGAAGGTAGAACACCTCTGGAGCCTCTTACAGACAATACAAAGCCCCATCTGCCAGAGGAAGGTTGAGTAAATCCTCAGACTAAGACAGGCTCTTTCTGGCAATCCACAGCCAAGTGCCAATCTCCACAAGAGGAGAAGGGCTGAAGCTACACTGCTCTCCTCAGCATTTCTGCCAGGCCTGCCTAACCAGATCCTTCTAAGCAAGATCTCTTTTAAGATATTTTAAGAGGTTGTTCACACCTCTCTATACCATTTGCCTTGGGTGCTCAGTTTAAAGCTGTGAGTCCCATTTGGAGGTAGGGCTCCTAGAGGTAAGGAAACATTGCTCAGTAGTATGTGTGCACCTCCCCATTCAACACAGTATCCAAAACCTCACATACTGTCTTGCTGCCTGTGACCAACTTCTCAGCAGCTGCTCCCTCTGGACAGTCCTTTTGTAGTGAACAACTGCTCTGTGAGACAGCGAGGAATGGAGTTTGGGAGTATCAAACAACAGAAACACTCCTGGAATACAAAGAGCAGGAAACTGCACAGCAAGAGAAGAGGGTCAGGTAAGGCAAAGTAAGGCACAGTATCACGACTGAAAATTGTGTCCCAATTTTGTACCACAAGTTAGGAGAGGAGCTTGTAGAGGTCAGATAGTAGTGCTTTGGAAACTGCTACCCTGAAGGAGCTAAGAGGCACAACTAGTCCTGCATCACATCCAACAGAGGCCAAAGCCAGATCCTCCAGAGCAATGTTCAAGAAATACCATCAAGTATAATCACACAGAAATCTGTCCATGAAGGAAACATTTCTAATTCACACCCTGCATCTATCACAGAGTTGTTGCATCGGTGGGACTTTGTGGACACCACATGCAATCTGGTGAAATTACGGTATCCTGGAGTTTAAGGCTTCTTGTATGTGTGCCTAACAGAGTACTTCAAGTAAATAAGCAGAATAGGATACAAGAATTATAAATGAGTAACCTCACAGAAGTATAGGGAAGATAATTAAGGGACAGCAGTGTAGTTGTAAACTTCAAGACCAAGCATGGCAGCTACCAAGAGTAGAAAGGAAGGAAGGAATTAAAAATAAAAATCAGCTAATGAGTTGTAAAGCCCAGCAAGAGGCAAACTGTGTGTTACAGAGGATGCAGAGAAATTAAGAGACTTTGCTGAGCATTAATGAAGTTAAAATCCTCTTGAGCAAGAAACAGTAAGCATTAAAGAAAAAATAAGCACATACATAAGCCAGTTTGTTAGTTCACACACGTTATCCAAAATGCTCCATTAACCAAAGCAAAAATATTACTGTGCGAGCTTCTATAGGGAAGAGAATCGCAGAGCTGGGGCACAAGAGCAGACCTCAGCAAACATTGCTTCCTGTGGCAGCCCTGCTGCTGACTCAGCTGCCCTTTAGCTGTGCTACCTCAACTGCTTATGCAGACACACAAAATTGGGAGAGATGGACTGATGGCTATCAGGGGTTACCTGCCTGAGAAACTACTCTGGAGTGATTCCATCACTGCAAGAGAGCGCACAGTAAGGCGGCTGCCAAAATAAGGAGCATTTACCTACCCCATTACCACAAGAAACATTCATCAAACAGGGTGCTAAAACAGGGTTGTCAATGTAGATGAAGGCTGCTCAGCTGGGGTAACAGCATGCATCCAGACTAGCAGAACCATGAGATGTTTTGCTTGGACCCAAGGACTGGCAGAGGCCAGAAAGATCAGGGTAAGGAAGAGAAAGCCTGTGACTACCCTGCCACCACAGAAAAGCTCCATGTCACATGCTCCCTTTTCCTAAGAAAACCAGAGGAAAGATAGAGGGGAAAGGGACAGAGGCAACTTGGGAAAAAAAAATAAGAAAAAAGAAAAAGGCAGAGAGAGACACGTGGGTTCACCCTGAAATAATCCACTTCAGTTAGTTGGGACCATACATTATTATTCCCTATCATCTACCATTTCTTGGAATACTCCAGGCCTGTGTTCCAGCTAATTTGTAATTGCCTAGTAATTGCCTGTGTGGAAAAGGTCATTCCTGAAGTATGTGCTTAGGCAATTTGGGCCAAAGGATCCAACACTTGGATAACCCCTGGCTTGTCAAAAACCCCCTGTAACCAGCTGTGCCATTTGCCTGGCCTCTATACACTTTTCTGGAGTTGCTTGTAGGATTAAAGACCACAGTAAAGCAGTTGCACCTCTTTGATAGTGGCCAAGAAAAAGAGGAACTTGGAGCCTATAGCTGCTGCTGCTGCTTGCCCAGCATTTCTCATACAGTCATTCTGCCACACCTCGTGGGTTTGTGTTTTTTTTTGCTTTGCCTCTCAGCTGCTGCTGGATTTCACCCCACAGACAAGGGTGACCCCCAAGCAGCAGCTCTGCCCCTCCAACAGCACAGCACTGGGGCGGAGGGGGTAACCGGGCAGGGTGCGAGGGCAGGGGTTGGGACCAAGCGCACCCCCTCTGGTGCCAGCGTAAAGCAAGGCTTTAATAAGGCGGATCTGGGCAGGCACACCTTGCTGCCCCCGCCCCACATTAGGCCTGTGAGGGCCGGGAGAGCCCCTCCTGCTCCACGGCCGTCACAGGAGCCCGGCCCGGCTGCGGGGCCCGACGGCCGTCCGCACCTCAGCGGGCTGCCACCACCCAGGTTTTTCGGGGTGCCCCACCCTGCCACCCCCGGCCGNCCCAGCCCCGCCGGACCCCGCCACCCACTCCCCAACCCGCGCCCACCACGTAACGCCCCCCGCGCTTCTCCCGCAGCTCCTCGGCAGCGGCGATGCTGAAATGCAGCTTCATGGCGAAACCGGGCCGGGCCGGGCCGTCCCCTCGCGGCAGCGGCGGGGCTGANGGAGGCGCAGGTGGAGCGGGCGTAACGGCAGGGGGCGCTGCCAAGATGCGGGCTGGGTGCTGAGGCGAGCCGATCCCTCCGGCGGCGGCTTTTATGTGAACCCCTCCAGGAAAGGGCTTGGGGGGGCGGCCCTGGCCGGCCCGGCCCTGCCCTGCCCTGCCCCGAGGGGAGTCGTTAGAGCGGGGGGCAACGTGGGTTTGAAATGAACGGTCAATAAGCACCAGGCGGTGCCCGCGGAGGAAGCGGCCCGGCTGGGATGGGCGGCTCGGGGTACTCGGGGCGGTGAAGAGCTGGTGCCGAGCGGGGAAGGAGGCGGCCGAGGGACTCTGCTGCAGCAGCCCGCGTAGGCGCGAATTGCACGGGGTAGGGGACTACGGAGCGATAACTCGCTACGAAGTGATGATGATTCACTGCTTTTCAAGGCACAAGGACTCGGGACCGTCATGTGAAGGGGGTACACGGCAGGTCTGTAAGAAAATAAAGTCGTTTTTTCACACAGTGCCTCTTTGGAGGTCAAATATAGTTACAACAGCAGACCCACCTCTGGGCTGGGACTTTTTTTTTTTAAATCACTAATTACCAGAGATAAAGGTGAGTTACGCTTGCTTACTTCATAGCTTCCTTTAGTGTATTTCTGGTAACCCTGAGGGAAAGGCACTGCGGGAGCTGGGCTCTCTGTGAATCACTGTGGAAGCCCTCGTAGTCTTACACAAGCAGTTCTGCTAGAGACGGGAAATGAGTTCATCAGCACGGAAGTAATGCAGCTGAAATGCCTCCCCTGCAAACCAGAGCCTGACAATAAGCACAGTACTCTGACCTCACCAAAAGGCCCTTCATCGGAGGAAGAAAATTATTTTGGGAAGGCTATGATTCACTAAATGACCTGGGGAATCGTGTGTGTCCCCCCCCCCCCACCTTCCCATTGGAAAAAGGTTTGTACCTATTTTTCAAGAAACGGGATTAACAGTGGGCACTTTGGAGAAACGGGAGGAAAGTAAACTAACGTTGTGTAATATGTTTGATAACTTGATTTTTCTTCTTCATCTGTGCAGCCAAATATAACCTGTCTGACGACTTCTGGAGCACCCAGGCAACCGCCCTCTTACAGAGCCAACTTTGTAGCTTGTGGTGTCACAGCTGCCCTGTTGTAACTGGGTGATGAGGCACCAGCATCCTGGAGGGGTCTAGAAGAGCTCTCCTTCCCCTCCCGAACAAGGCCCCTGTGTACATCTTCATTCGCATCCCACACCTCCACTTATAAACTGTGAGGCAAGGGTTGTGTGATGAGTTTGATGGGAAAACGTGAGGTATAGGCAGTCAGAGGAAAGATCTATGCTCTGGGACACGGGCAGGAGTTTTCTACTTCTGCTGTCATTCTAGGTTGGTGGTCTCGTCTCATCTGCCTGAACCTGGTTCCCCTCTGGAAAACCACAGGAGGGAAAATGGAGCTACGTTTGGTGTCAAATCTCCGTAACAGTGGCAGGAGACGGGATTAAGCAAGCTTCCACTGACAAATGTTATAATGCAATGTGTTTTGGTCCCACGTTTTGAGCTGTAATCTCTTTCTTTTGGTCATCTGCTGACTTCATGTTTAGTTTAGACCACGTGTGACCCAAGGTTCCAGCCACAGTAACCTGGCATAACCAGTTAACCTGCCAGGGGCATCACTTTTGTTTTCTGAATACTCAGATATCATGTGGAACGTTCTAAACTGTGCTCTGAGCAATAAAACCTCAGGACAGCTATAGCTAGCTGGAATGGGAATTGATTAGGGGTGTTTGTCAGGTTATGTGGGAAGGAGGAGAGTATTGGGCATAGATGCATTTGTGTACCTGAAAACATTTGTTTCAAAATTCTGAAGTTGTATTTGTTTCAAATGCCATGCCCTAAGGATTTGTAACCCCACCAGCTGCACTTTCATTTGAACACAGCTACTACACATCATAGCTGACCACATCCTTCAGCAGGGAAGAGGGTTCTGAAAGCTTTCCTTCACAGAGGTAGTCATACAACAGGGACTCACAGCTGCCCAGGGAACAGCAGTTATGCTGCTGGTGTGCCTTGTTCAAGAACCCTATGAGGTTTGGCTTTATGGGTTTGGGGTTTTCTTTTTGTGCTCCTCTTGGCTTGTCAGTTGAGTAGCCTGTGAAGAGGGCAGGCAGTGAGCTAGATGTTGACTTGTGACTCAGAAGAGATGGGATCCTAAATGAAAATTGTCACCAGGTGGGAGTAGGGTGTACAAGGATTCCCCAGGTTTCAAGTCCCATGTGAGAATAGGGAGGTCCTGGGCTCACCTCCCTCGCTAGCATCTGAGCTGCAGGCACTCTCCAAGTCAGCATGCTGCCCCTGAAACCCCAGCATTTCCCTGGTAGACCTTGTAGCCTTTCTACAGCTTTTCATTGCAAGGTGGTGTGGGACTTTTACTGTCACTTACCATGATGTTGATGAGGCAGCTAATTGATGTAAGGAGACATTGGATGAGGCCTTTCTCTTTGTAAGGAAAGGACTAGCTGATGAAAGGGAAAACAGGAAGGAGGCAAGGGAAACAAGGCAGCTTAGTTCAAAGTGCCACTTACATCATTAGAAGAACTGAGACTTGAGAGTAGCCTCTCACTCTAGTGAATTCAGGCCTGTGCTGGATTTACTCAAGAGGCCTTTTTAACTTCAGATCGCCTTGCAGGGGCAATTCATGCACACAGGAAGCTATCAAGAGTTCACTCGTAGTTTAAATTACTCCACCAGGGAGTGAAAACTTTGGTCTTATTTGGGGAGCATCTCCGATGGAAAGATCAGTTCCAGAAGTGGAGCGTCCTACTTAATCCCAAGTAGGATGGCTAGAAAGCACTATGAAAGCCTTGTGAATTGTGGACCCAAGGACAAAACTGCAGCAGCCTCTAGCATGTCAGTTCCCCACACAGCTCCTGGTCCTGTTGAGAATAAATACAAACTGTTGGGTTTTGGGAGGTTTGGTGGTGTTTTTTTCTCAGTTATTCCAAGCAGAAATTGTTGTCCATAGCAATTACTGATTAACAATGCTCCTGAGAAGGTGCAAGGACTGAAGATATAATTTATTCAAGGGTAGGCACCTAACTAGAGTGAACTAGCAACTGAATGATGTTGCCTGACTCCAGAACATCTAGATTTCTACTGCCTTGTCCTCTCCTCCCCTAGGACCCAGTGCAATCCAAATTTCCTGGACTTCTGCAGACCAATTAATAGAACGTATGCAATCCAGATGACCTCTGCACCAAACCTTTGATTTGACTGGGCATAAAGGCACATTTTGCGTGGGACAGAGGTTGGTGAATATCATACCACTTGTTCTTTCACATCACCATTTAGTTGAGGAACAGGCTTTTGGCTGCGGCTGAACTCTGAGGTGTTTGCTCTGGTTAGACTGGGAGACAGGGAAGGACCAGAGGAATGAAATAAGAGAGGATCCAGCAAAATCAGCTTAGGTCTGGGTGGCTGCAGGGCAGCAGAGGATCAGTGTAAGCCTCTGACACATGCTGCAGGCAACGGTGGCAGAAGGCAGTGACTGCCTGCCAGGCTGCCCATTAACCCGAGGGAAGAACGCCCGACCTCAGCCCAGCACATGGATTTTTCTGTGGTGTGTTGTTTTACTGCAGTGCTCTAAGGAGAAGTTGATAGAGGCACTAACAAATGCCTTGTGCACTACCTGTAAGATTACTCCCCCCCCCCCACCCCTTGATTAAATAGGTCTCTGTGATACACAGTAGGGAATTACCACATACTCAAGAGCAGGAAGGAACAAACCCAACCCAAGGGTTTGTTTTCCTAAGCTGAGATGGCCTCAGCAGCATTGCCTCGCTGTTTCTTTCCATCACAAAAATTACCCAGTATTTCAGGCTGGTACAGATGCTAGGTCCTGACACACCCACAAAAGCCTTGCACAAACCTGGAAAACCCCCTCCTTTTCCAGTTTCCCCATATGCAAGAGGCTAAATAACCTGCACATTCTTACAAAATACATATAGTAGTTCAGTTGAACTCCAGGACACTCACTGCAGATACAGCTTATCTGGGGAACAAACAGAAGCGAGGTGGGCTCCTACTTTCCTGCTAGGGCCCTGAAGCTCCTGCAGTCAGGTCTTTGCATGATCCTTCAGGCCTTCAAGTAAACCTTTAATATAATCCAATTTTTCAACATTTTTATGATGCTGAATATTTTTGTCTTTAAAACAGTCTCCAAATCTTTAATGCTTTCATAGTTGACAGAAAATCAAGACTGTACATTCACAACCTCTTACTATGTATGTGTCTTGCCTGAGCTGCCTCCTTGGAGAGATTTACTATGCAATTTCAGAAATTCTTGCAGTCGTACACACCAGCAAGACTGCAAATTAAAGGCTAACCCAGTCTGCCTCCATCAGGACAGGACTGAACATTAGAACTGTACAAGCTTAAGCTAATGCTGTTATGGTCAAGTGAGGGATTTTAAATAGCGTTCATTTTTGCCAGACTAATTTCATCTTAGGCTTATTTCTCAAATTCATTTAACAGAAAGAAAAAAACAACCCCAGTAATCTGAGGATCTTTGCACGAGGGGCAAAAGAAGGGAACTTCTGAATTGCCTTTCAGGGGACTTCAGAAAGTATATTGAAGGGCCAAATGACTGCAACAGTGGATTGAGACACCACTGGCATCCCTCCCCATGCCCTCCCCCTTGCCCATAAAACAGGGATTTCAGAAAGCCTTCCAGAAAGAACTCAACAACCCCTTCCGGTGATCCCACAGAAGCCATGTCCCCTAAATACAGCCACAGAGGCCCAAGAGATGGCAGCAGCCAAGTGTCATGTCTTTTTCTCCATGACTCCATGGAGTAACACACTTCCTCTACCCCATCCCAGCCTGCCAGGTTTCTTTCTTCTCTGTAAAAGGACACACCATCTTCACCACTTCCTTTCTCCCCTTGCATTATCTATTTTGATTAAGCAGCTTACAGAGCCAATTATGGGCTAAACTGGGCAGAAAACACCTCTTGTTCTGCACAAGTACCCCTTCAAAGAACAGGATAAAAGGCAAGACAGCCACTGTAGGGTAACCTGTATGTAGATAGACAACTTCAATGTATCTAACTGGAACAGTGAAAGTTTAACAACAGAAGCTCATGCTACTCTTGATTACATGCAAATCATAGAGTGTTAGGTTGAAAGGGACCATCTAGTCCACGCCCCTCTGCAGTAAGCAGGGACATCTTCACTAGATCAGATCGCTCAGAGCCCCATCAAGCCTGACCTTGAGTATCTCCAGGGATGGGGCCTCCACTGTCTCTGGGCAACCTGTTCCAGTGATCTACCACCCTCGTGTTACAGAGCTTATCTGAGATATAGTTTGTGGTGAATGAGCACAGTCCAACTCAACTTCAACTGTCCAGTCCTTTTGTTTCAAAAAGGGAGTTACCGCTCATGACAGGCACCTGCCTTAGCTCAGGGCCTCACGCAGCAGCTGTATTAAGCATTACTCTTATTAAGACAGGATTATTTTTATGCTATTGTACACAAATTTAAATCAAACAGCAAGTTGTTTTAGAAAGGCACTCCCCCCACTTTATTCTTTAAATGACAGTCAAATCTAAGGATGAACCCAGAGAGAAAGGTCACACCTCTTGCTGGAAGCAGCAAATTGCTGGAGCCAGTAAAACCTCTGGAAGTATTTCACCATTTACAAGTTTGATTAAAAACCCCACCAAGTTTTGCGTAAGTCACTGTACGCAGAGCTCTGACGCATGACACCTGGAAGTTGGCAGAACATTCTCCACAAGACTTCTGTGTCAAACCTTCTGCAATAAGGGACAACATTCCATTTCAGATCACTTTCCTGGTTTCTACAACCTGCTGATTCAAAGTCCCCTAACTGGATTTTTTCAGTAATTTAGTTACCAAAGAGCTAGCTGAGACTTTCAGGGTTGGCTACGACAAGGATTTGTTCAGCACATTAAAAAAACCCAAAATGCAGCAAAACTAAAATTAAACCAATTGATTTCTTCCCAAGAGGAAAGGAGAAAAGCGAACAGTAGCCATTCACTTACTAGGGAGCACAGCATTGGAAATACCCAGCTCAGAGGCCTAGGAATGGCTTGTGCTCAAACCTTCCCAATACCTGGATTTTGCAATACAGACAATCTGCTCACTCCCCTGTAACCCTGCTACTCTGCCTCCACCTCAGTGCCCATTAGCCATCTAAAGGCACAGCTGGAGACCTACTAGAGATTGTTCCTTCCACCAAAACCTGTGAGAACACACCGACTCCACACACATGCCAAATGGGATATCTGCTGGTATGTTAATTCCATCACAGGCCCTTCCTAATCACATTTCTTACTGATCACCTCCACAGTTGGGTATTTAAAGGCCTGTTTCTAGTTAGACAATGACAAGAGCTCTGAAATCATTCTAGTGAGGACTTAAAACCCAGATACGCATCTAGCTGCCCTTTACCATTTGGTTTTAGCGCCTAAGCTTTTAGCAACAGGTAGCTCAATGTAGACCAATCATCTCTAGAAACCACCAGAACTTACTACAGAGTGGATTCCAACTTGGCATTCTGAATTATGGACAGTACAGTGTACAAAAGAAGCCATCACAAATCAATCAGTGTTTAAGGAATTTTTATTAAACCAAGAATTTTATAATCCAAATTACGTTTCTTTGCTCAGCTATCAATTCTCACTGTCAACTAAAACAGTGGTGATATTCTGAGCTTTTCCACAGTAAAGAATTACAAAATTAAAGAAAGGAATGCTTTAAATTTTTGTACTGTGCTGAAAATTTTCCCCCGGGTTTATAAAACATTAATTTGTATTTTTTATTTTACTATTTTTTTTTGAATTTTAAATCAATAAGTAATCTAGGACTAGCAATTGTTTTGCTAGCCCCGGCGTTGCTCTGTACATAAGCTTCAAAGTTTCCTTTCCTTTTTTTATTTATTTTATATTTTGCAATGTTTTTCTCAATATTTAATAGTTTTTCCATGTTTAAATTTTTTTTTCTTCGGTGAAGCGAAGTTCTAGATTGTAGTCCCGGATCTTTCTGCAAACAGAAACAAAGCTGTTAGGTCTGAACCAGCACCTTACGTTTTCCCACAGGCTTTCTGTAACTGTAAGCCTGACAGCACTTTGGGGTTTTCAAGCTATCAGACCAAGCTTCTTTCCAAGCAGAGTATCAGCAGTACCCCCACTTTTTAGACACGTGGAGAGCAAGTGTCCCAAGTCTGTGATACTTGGTAGGACGAACTGAGTCTGGAACGAAGCAAGGACTTGGAAGGGCTACACACAGTAATCTGTTACTGTAACTTGACCTCAGGTCACCTCTGCTTTTAATGTCAGCATACCAGAACTCAACTACACTAGTAGCTATTTTCAATTTCCAATTACTAAATGTATCATGGAGCATACAGAGTAATGGTCTCAAAGTCTGGGGATCTTACTTTAAGACAGATAACTTATTCAGCACTTGGTTATCTCTCCAGGGTGAGAGTCGCTAGCAAAAAAAAAAAAAAGGAAAAGAGAATGAAGTGTGGAAAAAACACGACTCATTCTGCCTCCAAAAGGAAAGTTGCAGAAATTAAAAAAAACAAGGAAAAAAGAAAACATTGTCATCAAATGTTAAATTCACCAAAACGTGAACACATAGTTTTAGTCACTAACTGTAATTTTGGTGAGTATATACAAATTACAGTGTAAATCTATGTAATTGCCAAGGAGAAAATACGGTTGGAGTATCATTTTAAGCTTACTTTGATTCCACAAGTTCCTCCTGAACAACAGGCAGAATCGCAGCGTTTGACAGACCTGCCCATTTCTGCACATGTGCCTAGAAGCGATTCCAGCTAAATGTGCTGCTTAAAGCAACACTTTAAAGATGCAACACAATGTCAGCAGCATTTGCTAACTAAGCGCTACAGAACTGGCACAGGCTTGAGCACAATGTTTGTTTTCAACTGTGACCACAGCTGCTGATTTCTGAGGCTAGAAGTGACAGGGAGCCTGGGAGCACGCTGCTTTTAAGGGCCACGTACTAAGGATTACTGCCCCAGTCGATCTGTAAAACTACAGCACACAGAAAACTTACTTATTAAACACTTGGAACCCCAGTGGGATTATTAACTGCCTTTTGAGCAGCCTCTTTAGCTTGGTGGGCTTGTAGTACGGCTACAGCTTCATCAACCTATTAAGAAAGGGAAGGTTAGTGAGTTCTGTATATTCATGTAAATGAAAGTTTAAATTCTATACACAAGTGAAGGGTAACACTGCAGTTCCAGTTCATGCTAACCTAAGTCACCACTGCCACCCTCTGCAAGAGGGCATTCTAGCTTCTCCCCCAGGCCACTGACATGATGCTGCTGCTCTGCCGTGCCAGCACAAACACCTGTTCAATCAGTGTGGGCTTAACTGCTGATAGAACTAGTGCCAGACAAAGTCCACCTACCTTCGAACGAAGAGACTCAGGAGACTCGAGCATATGGAGGAGTTCAGAGTTGTCAATCTCCAACAACATCCCGGTGATCTTACCCGCCAGAGTAGGGTGCATGCTTTGAATGAGAGGAAATAGACGTTCACCTAGAGAGAAAGAAATTAGTCAGTGACAAACCTCATCTGGAAAACACAGCCTAGATTTAAAGGGAAAAGGGAAACAAACACCTTGTTTTACTGCTAAACCCATTTATTCCACGTTTTAAGACACAGTACTTTTGACTGTCCTCCTGGTACAAAGCATGGAGAATGGCATTGTGTACATACCTAACATCTGCTTTTGTTCTTGTGGAGGGGCAGAAGCCAACATGGAAGCAGTCAAGGGTTCCTGACCTTGCACATGGACAGCAGGCTGCAAATTAATTAACACCACTTCAAAATTTAATTCTAGTTTATAATTAGGTGCAGTTCCAAATATCCCACATCCCACAACTCAGCGTAAACATTGCCTACACTGTAAGAAACATGGAAGAAATTGCAACCAAGTCAACTTAATCAAACAGCGCTGATTAAAGCCAAGTGATGCTGGAGATTAGTTATCAACTGCTTCATTGCTGAGCTAACACAGGGAGGGCTCAGGCTAGCATATCAAGCAACTGGTAAGTAGTAACACAGGATCACATCCTGTCCCAGGTGAACTTGAAATACACTTTGAAAACAACTGACAACTTAATTGGAAGTGGACCCCCACTTCCTCTGCTAAAACACCAACAGAAGCACGGACCGGTTCCTAAAACAACATACCTGCTGCATAGCAACCTGTGGCTGTGTATTGAGATGCTGCTGAGGATTACGGACACCTGCAGCGTATTTGTACTGTGGTACTGTGCGTACGGCAGGAGTAGCTGCAGTGGCAGCTGCTGCAGGACGTGGACCCATTGTCTGTGTTGATGTATTAGCTGAAAAAAATAACATAATGCCATATGTGAGTAATTCAAGTTTGTTTAGCCTACAAACCCCAAACCAGCTCAAACCAAATACCTAATTTAGGTATTGTATCGTAGATTAATTTCAATAGTATTTGCCAACTATTACATCACTGGTTATATCTGAAGGGTCAAAGCTAAAAATTTACTGGATGTTACTTTCCAGTCATTTCACTAATGAATTGCTTTTCTTAGATGCTACTGAAAAAAGATCTATGAGAAAACATTCACTTTGGCTGCATATTCATTTCATTTCCTTCTAACCTTAAAGGACACGATTTCCTGAGCACATTATATCAATAGTCATCCTAAAAACAATAGTCTCATGAAGTAACTAGCTAAAACATACTACTGCCTAATACATTCTGAGAGAATTAAGGCTCCACGACAATCAATGCTGGTTCACTCTGTGATATGCAAATTCCGCATACGTGACACTGGCTCAGAGTATTCTATGACAAAATAGTAAGAGCTAAAATTCTATCATCTCAGTATTTCTACACACAACCTGTGAGTACAATTGCCAGAACACCGTTTAGCTCTCACACAATACTACGAAAATGCACACTAAAAAAATGATCCACGCTAAAGAAAGGAGTCCAGAGCAGGAGCTTTTGCAGGGACAGTATTTAAAGCAAATACTAGAAGGTGACACTAGCTTACACATTTAGTAAGAGCCAGAAAACTTCCACATGTGAGACTGAACTTCCAAATGCTTTTGAGAAATTATTCTGACCTAGTCAAAAATAAAAAATAAGTACTTAAGGTTTGCATAAATGAAACTCACCAACACGTTGTGTTGACATGACTCGTGGAACTTGTGAAGAAGCTGGTCTCATGGTACTAAACGGTGGTCGGGGTGCTGCTGGGCGGATAGCACCAGGCATGTTTTGGAATGCTATGGTTTAGAGACAATACATTAAGTTACATGCTGGAACACCAAATGGTGAAAAGAGTTCAGAAGTCACAGCACTAGCATGAGAACGAGAAGACTGACACGCTAATGCCGTGGAGTGTATTTAGAAGTGCAAAGGTACATGCTATAGAGCTTACTGCAACCACTGGGAAGAGAGGTAAAGTGACTTACGATGAGGTCTGGCACCCTGAGCAGTCCAGCGAGGACTAGGTCTAGCAAGTTGAGCGAGTTGATTAGTAGGATAGTACGCAGCGCGGTTCTGAGTCTGTCAAAGATAAAACCAATGTGTAAGTTATCTTTGAAGGGTGCCCTGAACAGCCCATCACCCTTCTGCTATGCAATAAGAATGCTGAAGTTATGGACATGTGCCAACAGTTACATTTACTGTTAAATCTAAACTGATTTTATACAGGGTACAAAGCACTCAGCCACTCATCTCTGTACGTACCTGTGGGATAGCTGCCATGAAGTAACCTGAAGGAGGTGCTGGTTGGTAAGGGTTGATTACAGGATTAGGTACTGCTCTTACACTTGCCATCCGCTGCATATACTGGTTGGTGAGATGAGCTTGGCGCTCTTCTTTACGCTGGGCTAGAGCTACATATAATGGTTTAGTAGCCACAATTCTACCATTCATTTCCGTGACAGCTTTGGTGGCTTCTTCTGGTGATGAAAAGCATACAAATCCAAATCCTTTGCTGCGGCCTCCTTCCATCATGACCTGTCAGTAAGAAATTCAGCTTTAAAACAAAAGAATGTCATATCTACTTTTTGCATTAATTTCTTTTTTCAGCTTACTAGAAGTGAGACCACATTTGCTTTATTGATTTCTAAAAAGAAATGATTTCTTAATTAATGCCTGTTTACTGAACAGATGAAAATCTCAGTAATGAGGACATTATTGTACAGAAAAGGTGCCATTTTTCTCACATTAATATCAGTACTCAGTTTTTTCAAGAAAGAATGAGCATGTGCATTTACCAGAGATATACAATAACCAAGAGAGCAGCTGCCCATGTATATAGTATAAAGTAGCAGTGCTAAGTGACCAGGTCACAGCTGTTAGTCAGTGAAATAGATCACTCTTCCTTGGTGAAAGACTCACTTTCAGAGAAAGGCCAAGTAAAATCCATAAACTTTACCTTTGCACTAGTGATTGTACCAAACGGGGAGAATTCTTTTCGGAGACGCTCATCATCGATGCCATCATCAAGATTTTTCACGTAAAGGTTTACACCCTAAAAAAAGGCAAGTTGTTTTTGAAAGCAAATGGTCTGTGTAACTCTCAAAATATCAGAGAATAGTCAGTCTCCTTGAATTAAAATTGTACCTGGTATCTGGTGATCCTGTCCTGCTTCATTTGTTCAAACTTGCGCTTCAGCTCCGTCTGTCTTTCCACCTTTTTCTGAGCCCGGCCAACATAGATTTGTTTCCCATTGAGCTCTTTCCCATTCATCTCATCTACAGCCTTCATTAATAAAACAAGAGGTTAGCAATGTTTTGCATTTCAGCGTTTTTCAGGCATATAAAAAATGTAATTCAAATCTAAAAAGTTACAGAAGGATTCCAGAAAAAGAACCAATCCATCAAAAGAATCACTAGCCGAAACAAAATAGCCCAAGACTCCCCCCTGCTTCAAGTAAAACAGGAATCGCCTTCTGAGTGTGCTTCTGTCCAGCTAAAGAGACGTCACGAGGGATGCAAAAAAACTTCTTAGATGAAGTTTGGGGGGGAAAAAAGTCACATAACAAATACTTATTTCTCCAGCCTTATCTTGCTAAAGCCTGCAAACTCTCTAAATCACACACCTGACCTCTGTAAAAGCAACATCTAGAACTGCGTTATCTACCAGATTTTCTTACACTGTATATTGAACTACAGCTGGCAGATGGCTCTATTTTTAATCTCTCATTACAGAAATAAAGGGTATGAAAAAAGGATTTTTTTTATCTTTACGCTGTTTTGAATTACAACTATTTAAGATGTGAAAACTGGCAGATTTATTCAATTAATTTCAACCAGGAAGTCACAAGTTATATTCTATACTTTCATGATTAAAGGCACTGAACACACATTGCCTGAAATGTTAGCATTTTACATTATCTCAAACACTCAACAGGTGACTGGCTACTGTAAGAGAAACAACCCATCAATAAACATTTTCAACATTGAACAATGCAGATATAAGTCAAGATCCTTTCCTATCTTTTGCTTGTACACTTGCAGTACTGACAAATCACCCAAATGCCTTTTGAAAAGCAAACTTCATTTGCTGCCCTGATCTATTCTGTGCTATGTTCTCCTCACGCTATGTCCCTACAGTCACAGTCAACTGACACATCAAAGCAACCAGCAGACAAAGAATTAAGTTATACAGCATACTGGCAAGTTACAGACATACACACAAAGTAAAAGGACCCTTCTCCCATAGTTACTCTTCAAAGTAAAAGCAATGTCACAGGGCTCTATTTCCTTACAGCTGTGCCAAACCCGCTCTATACACTAACAGCTTTCCTGCTGACTTTGCAGTGCTGTAGCTGGAAAACACAATCCTTTCTGCCTTGCACAAATCTTCCGTGCAACCAAATTGCATCCCATGATTCATCACCTGGGCTTTGCAGAGATGTAGTAATTTACTATGCTGCTATGTCGGCCAGCATGAGGGAGTCCAAATCTCAACAAGACCTATAAGCTCAACTACAACATGTTATTAAATTCTTCAAGATTCCCCATTTTTGCACCAGTTCCAGCTGTCTCTCAGTATCTTGACTTAAATGGCTCCTTCAAATCAACTGACATTTGCTCTTAAGCAAGCATTCTAAATTACAGAAACTGTGCTAAGTCATTTACAGGAAGCAGACACCTGTTTTCACAGAGTTCCTAACAATTAAAGAACCCTGAATGAAGTCACATGATTTCAAATCACTCAAAGAAAAAAAACGTATCAGTGAAGTCCAAAAGCTTACTTTTTGGGCATCCTCATGTCTTTCAAAGCTAACGAAGCCAAAGCCTTTGGATTTTCCGCTCTCATCGGTCATAACTTTCACACTTAGGGCAGGACCTAAAGAGAGAATGAAATACTGATGTTTCATACACACAGCACATTCTCTTCACATTTTGAACTTCCTGTTTATAAGTCACAGTATTTAGTTTGTTTCACTTGTATCACAAAGGACTCCTGCACCAATTACAGTATGGAGGAAACATATTTAGAAAGTATCACCAATTAATATTAAAACCCCACTAACTTGCCCTGATGCTGAGCTTTAGCCATTGTGGCTGAAGTCTGCCATGCTGAATTTCTTTCCCTACTGCATTTTCAACCAAAAGGGGGTACGGATTCACCTCAGTGAATTAAAATTGGTTTCCTTATTAAAAATTATGACACTTAAAAGCATTAGTGCTTCTATCCTTTGAAAACAGGGACTGAAAGCCAGAGAGGAGGCCTTTCACTTTAGCTGTGTGCTTCACTGTTTATCCAGGTGAAAGGACACCCCAGTTTAGCAATTCCAAACCTCTGTAAAACTGCAGTTCATGGACTCAGTTGAGACAGATGTCAGCAGCTAAATTCGCTACTTTTTCAACAGCAGATACTTCAATAATCCAAAGGAATTTCCTGTAAATGTGGCTTAGGGCTGCTACAGAATCTCTCATACACAAAGTGTTGTCTTGCTTTACATGATATCCACTGGAGAACAGAAAAAGCATGGAGGAAAGAAAATAAGGCAGATGTGCCCTATAAACCAGTATAAGAATCTGTAACTGATTTAAGGAGTTTCCCATTTCCTATTTCAACAGTGACACATCACATATATTACTAAGTCATGATCATATGCCTGCCACAATTTCACCCTGTGCTAACCAGTGATGATCGAGGCAGAACAAATAATTTGCCAGTGGAAAAGTTGCTTACAATTTTGTATTAAGTCAACCTCCATAACGCAACTCAACAACGAAAGCAGAGATACCCTAAGTAAAGGTAAGGCTGCAGATCAATGAAAGCAAACTCATTTGTCATGTATCCTGGTTCAGAACATCAATCTGTACTAAAACAGAAAGCTTTTATTTGAAACTTAAAAATCCCATTCACACATTTAGACACATTATTTTCAGATTACTAGAAACAGTTCTGACTGTTGGATTAGATGTGCTTTCTGCTTATTTAGAATTCTGCAGTGGGTATTACTGCACTTTGAACCACAAATTGGAATTATGTACCAACTTCTCAGTACCTTTTTTAATGTTATTTTTTTAAAAATCAACATCAGCCATCCAATTCCTTCTGTTACAAGACACTATACAGCTAAAATTTAAGTAGTAAGATGAAGTTCACTAGTGTTTATATAAACTTAAACTTTAAGACATTACCAAACTTGCCAAAGAGTTCCTTAAGTCTCTCATCATCCATGTCTTCTCCAAAATTCTTGATGTAAACATTGGTGAATTCCTTTGCTCTGGCTCCAAGTTCTGCCTCGCGTTCCTTGCGAGATTTAAACCTTCCAACAAATCTAGTTGCAGGAGAACAGAATAGTGTAGATTAAAGAAAGCCTGTCAAGGCTTAAAAATTTACTTTAATCCTCTGGCACCACATTTTATTGTTAATCAGCCTCACTATTCACTATAGTTACGAAATTCTTTAGATATTTACAATAAAACTCCATCAGAAACACAATTTCACTATCCTTTGCTAAATCAGTGTGCTTACCACAGTTACTGGCATAAAAATGCTTTCAAGCCACTAGGGAGACTGTTGGCTCTTATAGAACAGCCTCTGACAACAGGAGTTTGAGAGGTAAAGCTGCTGAACAGAAATTCTAGATATCAGCATAATCCCTCTGCCACACTAAAACCTGGCAGCCTTAAAGCAGTTTCCACTCTCCGATCCAGTTTTTAAGGGATATTCAACTAACCTTCCCCACTCCCTTACACACCTTTCCAGCCTGTATTAAAGTAAGACTTGTCATTGGCCTGGGCTTATTTGTTGTTTGGGCTTTTTTTTAATAGGCATAGAGAACTAAATAGTTCACCTTGCTCTTTAGTCAAATACCACTGCAACTTAGCTGGGAACACCAAAGGTCAGTTCAGACAGTTGGAGAAAGAACAGAAGCTGAACACAACGCTCTGCAACCCAAGGAGCTGCCTCTAGTGCAGACGTTACAAGGCCAACAGTGATTTCTGATTGCAGTAGACTTTTCCTTTCAAATTTTATTGTATTGTCCAACTTTGTTCCAAATCAGACAAATCCAATGAAGTAGCATTCAGTAACTCAACATTTTCTTAAACTTTGACAACTTCACCGCGTTTACAGTAACCAAGGATGGCAATAATGACAGAGTAATGTGTTCGGCAGCCTTTTATAGTGAAGTATTTTAATTCACTTTTAAAAGCCCAGCCTGATGCATTTTACCAAAGTCTACGTAAATCGTGCTTTTATGACATGCTGACCTTTTCTTAGTAATTTTAAATGGTTGTATAAAGATTGAAGCTGAGCAAAAGCACCCACAGTATACCAGTCAAGCACTGAACAAGCAGGAAAAGTAAAGTTTCAAAATATATGTTCTCCCTGTATGTGGCTTGATCCATCCATCTCTACATGTAAAAATAATCCATGACAGCAAGCCAATGCTGACTTCTGTTATCCTTTTTCCAAATCCTTTCAAGTATTTATAGTTGCAAAAAAATAATTCCATGCCAAATACCATAATGATCCTTTCAGCATAGCTGTGCACACTCACGGCCCCTTCCCAAGCCCAGACACCACCTTTTTATCACTGTTCAGTAGGAATGTTTATAGCATTATGTTTCTGTAAGTTGCATTTTCTACTCCTATTTTCTAGATATGCCTGCTGACAGACATTCTTATAAAAAAAAATCAGTGTAACCCAACAGCTAATCAGGGCTGAGTAACTCTAGAGCTTAATGTTTCATCCAAAAAAAGGGACTAGGTACCTATCTCATAACTCTTATAAAGGAAGTATTATTCAGAATACCCAATGGATTGTATTTTATCTCAGACAAGTAAGATAAAAAAAACAGAGAAGTTCCCAAACCCTCATTACAGCACTGGCTTGTAAGACAACTAATAGAAGAATTTTTTTTCCCCTGGAGTTCATTATTAGCCTCTTGTGAACTTATTCTGCCTTTAGAATAGCTGGGTGATATAATTCACACTATTCCTAGCACTAAAATTCTATATCCTCTTTAAACTGAGAAATTTTTAGAATCACCTGTCTTTTACCTAGAAAAGCTTGAAGTATTTGTCTGCTGTAAAATGAATTCAGTTTGCTGATCCCCAACTACGTAGTTATGTACTTACACTTTGCGGTCATTAAGCAGCATACCATTCATTTTTTCAATAGCTCTTTCTGCAGCTTCTTGTGTCTCAAAATGTACAAATCCATAACCCTTGGATCCATTTTCATCACATACCACCTATTAAAGAAAAACCCTGTTTGTTATAATACCCACAGAATGCTTCCGGCGTAAATGGAGGGGGGTGTGTGTGTCAAACCCTTAAAGGTACCAATCATTTTCCACTAACCTTACAAGACAGGATGTTTCCAAAAGCAGAAAACGTGTCATACAAAGCTTTGTTATCAATTGATTTGTCCAAGTTCTTAATGAAGATGTTTCCGACGCCGCTTTTGCGTAGAGATGGATCGCGCTGAGACCACATGATGCGCACTGGTTTGCCTTTAATGACATCAAAGTTCATGGTATCCAAAGCTCGTTCAGCTGGGAAAACATCATGGAATTAGTATGAAACGCTGAAGTTACCTTAATAAGCACACAAACAGCATTTGAAGTACAATTCTTCATGAAGTTTTTATTATTTTAAGGTCAGCACCACCAAGACACAAATAAACTGCCAATGAATGTGAATAAACTTCACTTTGTTTTATGCAAGTGAAAACTGGCAGAAACTCCTCAGCAAAAGCTACACTTAAGAGACAGGAAGGAGCCCAACCCAGCCAAGAAGCTCTAGAAAACCCAGACCCTGCTATGAAAAGGTACAGTGACAGGAACATGCTGAGTTTTACTCAGTTACAACCTAATCCACAGGAGAAAGTTTTAACATTTGTGAAAATCAGCTGGCCACTCCCACATCACACAGATGCCCATCTTATCAACAAAAGTGCTTTTACGGGTACAGCTTGTGCCTGTATGAGCGAGGCCTTTTGCAAACTAAGAACTCAATTACCAATGCCTCTAAACTGGCAAATCTTTGCTAAGTGGAGGTCAAGCCTGCTTCAGGTAGCTGGTTCCAACACAGCTCCTTCCTTAGTGACCATAAAGATCTGTGATAGGTTTCCACACAAGGGACAGTTCAGAGATTTAAAATTAGCATTTAATTTTGAACATCTGAAGTTTACATATTTTAAAAGCTCGTGATGAAACACCTTCAAGCTCAATGAAGGAGCGTGCATGAAAACAGCAAAACCAAGTAACATAAACCAGGTTTTGTCACTCAAATGGAGCAGTTTTTCCAGAAGAACTCCATAACTAACTTTTGAAAGCCTCAATTTAATATCTCAGTGTATTTAGATAGGGAAGTATCGAGACGTCTGCAGTTCTCCTATGTCCCTTCAAAGCAGAAAGACACGCCTGTGACATTTTAAGCCAACAAGTTATTTAAGCAAAAAAGAGCAACAGTTCTCAAGCACAGCAGATGTATTTTCTGATCTACACTTGCTCCTTTTCATCATTGTTTCTCTGTGTCTGGAAGAACACTGAAAAAAGCCACAATAAAAACAGAAAGTCACAGCCCTTGGTCCTAACTCTCTTTTCTGCAATCTGCCTATAGCAGAGCAATGTGATGTTAACAAGGCTGGAATCGATTTAGTATTAGTTTTAAAACAGTAACATCACTTAATTGTTTTTCTTAGAAGGACCAAGGGCCAATCACATTGTAAAAACCCTTATTTTATACTGTTGTTCTTTTAAGTGCAACTTTTAACTTTAGAAACCTTATTGGATATTGTGGCCAAGGAAAATTTGTTATCAGCTTCTGGTGCAGCTGGTACACCACATTTTACATCCCTTCTTGCCACATTTTCGGATTACAGGTGAACTTCAAGGTTACATTCTCTGAAAGACATCTGCACTAGTTAATCTAACATTTTCTTGTAAAAAACCCCCAAACCTGTTGATATTATTACTGTGTTTGCATAACAGAAGCAAGTCAACAACTGATTTAAACTGAAGCCACAAAAAAGGTAAGCACTGCCAGTCTTTGAAATAAGTTAACAAAGTTTTCACAAGCTTAATATAAATTAAGCAGGAGAGAAAAGACAACCTAGATACTGATATTGAGAAACAAGAAGCATGGGAAGGCTTTACATTACAAATAGAAAAAAAAAAAAAGAGAGAAAGAAATGGCCAAAAGAAGCCCCCCAAAAACTTGTGGATATCAGACTGGCCACAGTAGAAGCATCTCTTTAGTATTACCCTGGAAGTCGTTAGAATTACTACTGCCAGCACCAGCAGAAGTGCCAGCAACAAACAGTTCATTATTTCCAGAAGTAGCAACAGGGCTTCTTTTGCTAGAAAAGAGTCTTTTCTAATTCATCCTAATTGCTTCTAGAATAATCCTGACACTCCTCAAAAATGTGTGTTCCTGGACACATTTCCCAAACATCCGACTCAAAGCAAATCGATACTAGCCTTTGCTAATAGGGAGCACCTATCTTTGACCAACGTAATTTCTCCACAGAGACAAGGACAGCATGGAAGCTCTCAGCAGCTCTCCTCATCTTTTCCATGGAGCAGAAGTACAAGAAATGTAAAGATTACTGCTTAACACCACACTGCCGTTCCACATCAGCTTTGACAACATTACCAGAATACATCCGCACCCAGGTAAAAGCTCCTCTCCTTCAAATTCACAACTAGCAGAACTGGCTAACTTTTGTTAGGTTTCAGCTGTAGAAGGCCGTGTGCTGGTTTGCAGGAGGCGATTCCATTGCGCAGTGATCTTGCTACCACGCGGACACACCTACCCATGCTGTACTTCTGCTGATTCTGCTGGAGCTTTTACTGAATGAGTCACCAATTCCCATTTTAGGCACCAGCAACTGGACAGTCCACTTCAGGAACATTTGCCAAATCGCACGGGACATATGCTTAATGCTCAACTGAGCTACACTTGCTCACAATAGCTGTAGGTAATAAACCTCTGGAAACATCAAAAAAATCTGAAGGGAGAAGCGCAGTTTCGGATTACTCAAGAATATTTCTAGTTTAGTGATTAAACAAGATTGCCTGGGTTTTACTCCAGACTATGACTCAAATTCGGAAAAGTCACAACTATGAAATGTGTGCATACCTCACAAATGTGTCATCAGGCCTAATGAGCTTTTGGATGAGCTCTGAGATCCCTAGTTTACAGACAGCTGGTAATGTCAAACACACCTTCAAAGACATTTTCCAAAACCCCAGCTAGTTGTTACTAGCTGTTTAATAAGCACAGCCTGAGATGCAGCTAAGAATTAGGCTAAGTCAAGAAAAGGCAACTAGTTTGGAAGCAAAACGAACCCTGTATTACTGTAAGAATAACCATTCATCCTCACAGCTCCTATTTTGAGGTTCAGTAAATGGACAGAATGATCTATAGGGGGAAAAAACTCAGCAAATGCTTTTTCGGTATTTGTCAAGAACACTCAATTCTAAAAATGCTGCAAAAGTATAAAGCACAGTATCATTTAAGTATATTTTAAACAAGCGTTTCTAGATACATGCCGGATTCAAGTTTATACAAATGAGAAATACTTTAGTGAACTGGACTAGCTGTGGAATAAAGTATGTGTGCTTCCTAAAGGCTGAAAAATATTTAAAGCATTTAGAGTAACAGCATTGTTATAAGAGGCACATTCTCGAACTCTGAATGCAAGCGCTGCTCTATTTGTTCCTGCATTTGACAAATTACAAACTAAGTCACAAAATGCAGGGTTGAACAGGTTGCTCAACTAACAAGGATAAGGTTGGCCCTTACAGCAGAAGCATCTGAATCACCTTCAACTTCTGCCTTGACATGTTCATATCACAGTAATGAACCGTGCTAGCCCCTTATTTTTGATATTAAGCTATACCAGGTTTTTTTTTATCAAATGAAAGCAAAGTATGTTAAAACCAAGCCTTCAAACTGTCTCATCCTAAACAACGGCTGAATACATTAAATACTCTCTGAAGTGAACGATGCTGATAGCAGGTGAAATATCTGCCTATTAAAATATCTGCCTACTGTGACTTTTACTACTTGCATAGAGATATCATCGGTACACCAAAGTCTGATCTGATAATGGCTATATACTAAAGCCAATTTCGAAAGCCAGTTAATCTAATTGCTTGAAAAGTTTGTAATTCAAATCTCTCGCTTTCACATGCTTGAAAATAAAGCCATTATAATACAAAGCTGTTTATTTAACTGTACTTGAAATCAAGTATGTTCTAGCTGGCGGGATTATTTTTGCCTTTAATTGGAATTCACAGACTTAGAACTGGTCACATTTGGTTCTTTTAAAGGAACACCCTCCAAACGAACAAGCTGATTTGCCAAACTTAACACAAACATGACCAGAACTACATGGAAAGTTTATTTATTTACTGATAAAACTTTTAAGAGCCGGCAACACATCCTGTAAAGCAAGTTTAGGAAGAGATTACTGCAGAGAGAAATGGATCAGAATGCTGCTCACTATATTGCTTGGAGGCCCAAGTAACTCCCTCCCCTCCCTCACTACGCGTGACAGGTCTGACAGAGTGTTTTAAAGTATTGTGCTTTGGCCCATGCTTTGCCTGGACGTCCAAGAAACCACCACCAAACCACCCGACACGTCCTACTTCCTTCTTCTGGCCTCTTAATCACGCATACACACCCAGCTCCTGCGTAGTTATTAAAAGGTGCTAATGACTATAATGTTTTCTTGAAGCTAGCCTTCATCCCGGATTACTGATGCAGCCGCGCACGGACGTGCCAGCCTGTGAATGAGCCGCCTGCACACACCTCCCCCCGCCC